>QLON01003303.1:0-11050 GCA_003313675.1 Termitomyces heimii
AAAGATTACTCTTACAAATGCTCATTATATATGCATTAATTTAGATTTTTAACAAAACTTGCAAAAGTCAATAAAGTATTTCTTACATTAAGTAAATAAAGATTAATTTATAATATACATTGATGAGTTTCTGTCACGACCCTCCTCCAGAGTCCCCCGGGACAGCCCCAGAACCCCATTCGGATTCTTTTTTCGTCAACCCCACAACATGCCCCACTCCCACAACACACCCCACTCCCACAACATGCCCCACCTCCACAACTACCAATGCCACTATCAGCCAACCCCCCCAGGAACCCTGCATTACAGACCCTGGGATTAACTGCTGGCAATGATTGGATCACGCAGTCTGCTCCCAGCCATCATGCATCACAGCTCCCTCCGCATTAATTGATTGCGCACCCCACATGCATGATTCAAGTATATAGTCCCAGTCCGCTACTCAATGTCTCCTGGAACCCATCCCAGACACTCTGGAACCCTGAGACCCGACCCTGCAGTACTTATAGTGTAGTTCCCCACTGTATTCACTAGTTTTTGGATATTACCTGAATTGTTGTGTGTCTTTTATTTGATTGGTATGCATTGACTGGCACACTTTAACTGGCACACCGGAATAATCACATGCTCTAAGTTTAATACACACTTTGCAACTCTTAATTTGCTAACCGGGTCTTATCTTAGAACCTCTGGTTCTGACTCAACCCCTGCCAACTCTCAACCTCCACAAAACACCCAAAACCCCCAGATCAAGTTCCATTTCTCTGGAACCACCCTCCCTATCTGCATCTTGAACCCCAGAGCCTTAACCCCAGAGTTCCAGACACCTGAGTATTTGTAGATCAAGTCCGCCTCATAAAGGCATTGCTTTCCTGAAAAGCCTTTGAATCAGCAGAATCTGACAGTTTCCATTTAAGCTCAATATAGCTTGCTACTATTTTTTACTATTTGTTAATGCTTCTTAATACTGTTTTATGCTTCTTAGTCTACTAGCATTTTTATACTCACTGATACTCTTATCTCATTTATTAATATATTTTATTACATTTTTAAGCATTTTTTTTTACAATCAATATAAAAACTTTGCTAATAAAATAAATAGATAAAATGATAATTAATAAACAGTTTGAATTCTTTATTTTTATACTTAGTGCATAATTAATGCTTATTACTACTCTTTAGATTAGATTTGACATATTTTTTATTTATGCTATTTATATACATTAACAACTCTTTATATATAATTCTTTACTTTATTTATAAGAAGTATATATAGTTACTGCATAATAACAACAAATTACTTTTGACTTTTTATTTATTTTTATATAACACTTTAGGCATTAATTATAAATGCATCTTTATATTAAGTTTATTTATAGAACTTTTTTATATAAAGCTTGACTTAAATACTTATAGCTTAGTTATAAGCACTTGATTATGCTTAGCAGCTTTTCTTTTTTATCAACTATTAAATTATAGCTTATTTGCATTTTTAGAACCAGTATAAATAAAGAAGTTGGATTGTATAAGTAAACATTGAAGCTTATTCTCAATTTTCATATAATTAACTGAGAGTATTTAGTATTAGTATATAATATTAAGTCTTTTTCCTCCATTATTTCATTATTAATAGCTTTAACTTCAAGTTGAAGTCTAAGCCACTATTGTTTTTATAACTCAAAACTTACAATATCTATAATATTTATGCTTTGCATCTCAACAATGTGGATATACCAATCTAATCTATTAATCAATGGATAATTAATAAATCAACTTCAATAATAATTGCCAAATTTACTAATAACTGTCTTTTGCAATTTGTAGCTATATATTGCTATAACTAAGCTTGTAATATATTTTATAATAAGTAACATGATGAGTTACATGTTGTTGGCATATTGCAGTAGTGGCTATTGAATTAATTATTAAGAAAATTTATATTATGTGCTAAATATAACTGAAATGCACTAACTTTGAACTAGAGCTTATTAGCAGCACTATTAAATGGATGAAAGGCAGAGATGCTAGTGTTAAAGATAAGGATGGAAAATAAAAAACATTAAATGATGAAGAATTAGAAGAAAGCAGCTCTATTCTATAATGCATTCTTGTATAAGGCATCAAGTGTAGATACAAAGGAAAAAGAGGACAAGAAAGTGGCCTTTGGATGATATTTATCAATTTAAAAAAAATTCAAAGTTTGTTATAAAATTATTCGTAATTATTTTAAATTAACTCTAATAAATAAAGCCCAGAAACTTCCTTTTACTAATAACTCCTGCAATTTTTTTTCTTTTTCTTTTCTTTTTTTAGTAGGCCTATTTATAATAGTCTCTCTTTAAGTAAAGTAAGCTCAGTTAACAAATAAAGAAATATATGCAGCAATTATAAAGCTGAAATAATATAAGGTACTAAGCCTTAGTGAGATACTAAAAATGGTTTTAATAAAAATAAAGTATACAATTGTGCTATATTTCATATACAAAGCATGCTATCAATTCTTGAAAATGGTAAAACATTACAAAGTGAGATACTAAGCACATATCAGACATAAAAGAGAAATGCATAGAACTATAGGCACAGAACTTAAGGCATTAAGTAAACTATTAAGTATTAGAGTTTTATTTAGATATATAAACTGCATACAAAGATTTAAGAGAATCTACAAAGACTTTTATACTCAGATTTTCCAGTATATACAAATATAATCCTCTCATTGCAATTGTATGAGCTTTTATTTATATTAACAATATTTTCTTAATAATAGAAAATTATTTACATCTTGTATATAACTACATTACCTATACTGCTACCAAATATACTAGATTTATACAAACTACTGAATTAAATAACTATTGATTTGTGACCACAAATGAATATATTTCAGTTATGCCATACTTTTAGCAGCTTATACAAGTATATTGGAATAATAGAGTTTTAAATCTTTTATATGCAATTATATTTAAATTGTGTTTTTATATAAAAGATATAAAAAAGCAGTAAAAAAAGCAATTACAACAATAATAGCAATATTACTAATGGTGCTTGCAGCTGAACAATAACTTTTAAGAATTTAAACCTTTGTAATAATAAAGATAGAAGAATTTAGACAGTATAGATATAAGAAAATGCCTTTGAGAAGATAAATTTGAGGTTACTGCAGACTTAATGGAGGCAGAGATAGCCTGAATAGTTAATAATACAATAGTGTCAAGATTATTAGTATTACTGCTTAAACTCATTTTAAAAGCTGACAGGCTCAATATAATTACAGTGGGTAATGTCATCTGTATAAGAGTTATAGTAGATTTTGGACTAATCATAAAGGAAGAAATTAAAATAGTTGTAACTGGTATATCAGCTATAGAGCTAGCATTTTGGTATTACTGTCTCTCTCCTATATTCAATAAGTTTTAATACAAAACTATTTAAAACAGATAGAAATAAACATTGAACTTAGTACAATGACAGTGGATAACCTTATCTATATGAGGGATACTACTATATCTCTCCTATTATTTAATAAGTTAACTTTCTAACATAAGACTACCAAATACACTTAATGCAATGATAGTGGGTAATGTTATCTGTGTGAGGATTGTATTGGTGCCTATAACAATTAGAGAGAAAGTAGTGGTTATAGCCATAGCTACAATGGAACTTGTGTTAATAATTTTATGAGTAGAAAAAAATAATAATTTTAGCAGATCTCTACTTTCATCAAATAAATCAACCTTTCAGCATAAGACTACTTAAGAGAGACTATAGATGGAGCATTTAAATGTTAACATGCATATATTATTGGCATTATAAAATCCACTATGGTTATAGGAATCAATGCAGTCACTAATAGCAAACTGTTAATCTCAGTTTATTGAATCACTGTAATGTATACTAACTTATATAACTGCAGAAATGCTAAACTAATGAGAAAAAAGAGAGCAGAGGAGAGAACCTCAGATAAAAGGACAAAGTATTAGATTCAAACATTAAATAGGCAAAGTACCAGATTAAATAATTAATGCAAGTATAGTGTTGTGTGAGTAACAAGTGATAATCAACATATTAGTGCTCCATATAGCACAACCTAGCTATTATAGCTATAAGGCATTAAAGAGTGCTTGATTATGCACTAAGCAAAACTATAGTTCTCCAATATAAAGTATGCTATGTTCAGGAGGTTATTTAACTTAATAAGAATATATAAAAAGCAGAGAAAATAGAAACAGTGCTACAGTGTATATAAAGTTATAATGACTATTAAAAAGCATTTTGTGCTTCACTTTTGACATTGAACATGGTTAACCAAATGTATGAAAAAAGTGTTAAGCAGAGATTGCAGCATGCATCATAATTATGTAATAGTAGCATATTAGAGGAGAAAAAAGAATAAGAAAAGAAACTAACTATATAGTATTACATATCATATTAGGAATTAGATCTCAGACAAACCTCAATTATTAATATATAAATTAAGTATTGTATTTAACAGAAATACATTAAAAAGCAGTTTCTATTAGTCTTAATTGCTGCACTATTTGCTTTCTTAGTAAGATGCCAGATAATATTTTAGCTAGTTATAATTTATTAGAAGTGTGAGTAAGTGTGGCAAGAATAGTGAATAGAGGTTTGAATGTGGGAGAAAGAGAATATTCAATCTGAAACTATATATTCCCCCTGGCTGATACTATGCCTAATATGCTGTAAAAGCAAATTATTAGCCACATAAACTACTAATTTACAATTAAAATGATGGAAATGTAACTTTTACACTAAAAACAATGAATCTGTAACATCCTAGCTACTATAAGGATTTTACCAGACATGCTAAACCTCATTAATAGTAAGATCAAGGTAAGTTATACCTTGCATAATAGAAGATCATAACCACCATTGCTCAACTTTTTAGTGCATACAATATTCATGTAAAGGTGACTTCTAATGGCTGTAACTTAGTCACACAGCTGGCAGAGGGAAATCCAAAGATGTATTAATAAAGGTAAAATAGGTACAATGATGGAGTACTAACTTAGCAGAGAGAAACTCAAAAAAAAAATAAGTTTAAGGATTTACTCTACCCATCAATAGAAAATATTCTAAGGGTGAGTCATGTAACTAATAGTGTGATATAGTCATGTTGATATTACACCTTGTGACTGATGAAATTAATGTCATGGTTATATCATGAGTTATATGGCCACCAGATTATAGGGACTATGTAAATTGAATCACTTTTGATAAGAGCTCCATCAGAGCCCTTGTTAAAAGTGATATATTTTTCATAATCTGGTATTAGCTCCAGACCAATGAGGAAGTTTGTTTCTATGGTTCAGCCAGTGAAAATTTTAACAAAAGAACTTGATAGCAAGTAAATTAGAGTACAAAAGCCTAAAAATTAGAAGAAAGCATAAATTAAAGAATCTTCAAATAAGTGGTTTTCTAACAGTTCATTCTCTAAACATTGAAAATAACTTTTAATATATTACCTGGCTTATATGACTTTATATAATTTTTTCAACATAGCAAGGACCTTGAACAAATTGCTTCATATCTTACAGAGCTTGACTTTGCAATTTCATAACTATGCTTTTATTCTCTTTGGTGCTAGTATAAACTCAGATGAGATCTTTTGTGAATAGAGTATAGGTTGCAAATGGCTGTCCCACTTATACTATGGCACCCAAGAAAATAGACAGAAGAAGCAGACTAAATGTTTTGAAAAGCATTGTCTATTATTCTTGGACAATATCATTTTTATACAATAGACTTTGAGTATATGGCAATTCTATAAACTTTATACTTAAATATTCCTATATATAGCTGAGGATTAGCCCTATCCTTTTATTAACAATCCACAATAGTTATGTAGAACTCATACTTATTTGGTTGTGACTAACTGCTGAATCAATGTGGCCTAATTTATGTAAAATGATTAATGATTAAGAGTGGGAATTTTTTAAATAGTAAAAATTGTGTATATGACTTAAGAAGTATAGTTTCAGTTTTAGTCTATCTCTTTTGTCTCTTATTGATTGATCATTGCTCACTATATCCAACCAATAGCACTGTAATATAAGTAGGCATTCATATATACTGAGCTTGCTCAACTGCTTTTACTCTTTTCATTTACTATTGCTTATAGCAAGTAGCAACTATACTATCACCACTATATTATTTTTATATTTACTGAGAATCTGTCTGAATTTCCTCACTATATAGTTTAACACTCAACCATTCACTCAATCTACTTATTTACCTCTACTATACTTTACTGGAGTTTTATTATGCTTAGTATATTGCAGTAAATATATAGTCATTAGTTTATAGTATTCTTTCTATCTAACACATTGCTTTTTTATCATTAAAGCTCTCATTCAAAGTGACAGCTTCATAATCTTGTAACCATGTGCATCACAACCTCACCACACTCTCTTGGGTAGGGCCACACTAACCATTACTTTTTCCCTTCTAATCTCTAATATTACTATTTCAATTACTTAGATCACCAAGTCCTTCTGAATAAACCATGACACTCTTACATTTCTGCATAACCTCCATACTCCTAAAACATCACAAAATCAGTTTTGACACCCCAAATGCCACCTGCATAATTATACTATAAAACTCAATTTTGCTATTGCTCAATTATTTCTATCACACAATTATTTTCAATGTCTAAAACATTTTATAAGTACTTGGAAAAGACCCCAGTAGTTAGTACACTAGTCTTGATATTATTAACATTGTATAGTTTCTCATTTAACTCTCCTCATTTTTCTCTTCTTCTATTTTTTCTAAATCAACTTTATCTTATTCCCTTTTAACTTTTTTTATCTCCACCTTGCTATGTTTCTATTTCCTCAACTTTCTCTTACTCTTTTCTCTATTTATTCTGCTCAAGCTTTTCTTAACTCAACTTAATTCTAACTCTCTAATTTACTCTGATTTTCTTTTGTTTTTTTTATTTCCTCCAAAACTTCTTCTATTTTTTTTTATTTCTAACTCTATCTTCTTTACTTTATTTCTTTCTAACTCTGTCTCTTCATTTCTTTTCCTTCACTTCATTTTTTCATTTATTGAGTTATCCATTACCTCTTACTTTATCTTAACTCTATACTTCTTTTTCTCTTCTCATTTATTACATATTTCTATTCTTTCTTCTCTAATCTTCTCTTTATTTTTCAAGTTTTTCTTTTATATACTATTTTTTAGCTCTCTTCTCTTTCATCTTTAGCTATCTAATGCTAACCTCTAGTACTTACTCCTTGCTCCTGTGTGAGTTTTCCTTTTTGGTAAAACTCACCTAGTATATTTTATCATAACCCCACTACACTCTCCTGGGCATAACTACATCAATTCTCATTCTTTCTTTTTTCTGATATCTAATCACTACTAATTCAATTATTAGACTTTCCCAAATTCTCCATCTCTAATAATCTAACCACACTCAGCTTCTCCAATAAGGCCAGATTACTCCTAATACTAAACAGATACTGCTTCATAGAATTACTCCCTTTTCATTCTACTCACCTTCATCTATTTATATTTCTTCTCCTCTAGTTCTCAATTCCTATTTCTTTCTCTTAAAATCTCTATTTATACAATTTTATTACTTCCTCAATCTATAATCTTTTTATTGTCCAACTCTGCCACTAATTCCAAACCTCTATATACATCTTTCTTTTTAGCAAAAGATAACTTGTTGGTTTCTGCTTAATAGAGTA
Source organism: Termitomyces heimii (assembly GCA_003313675.1). Lineage (NCBI taxonomy): Eukaryota > Fungi > Basidiomycota > Agaricomycetes > Agaricales > Lyophyllaceae > Termitomyces > Termitomyces heimii. The sequence goes on from QLON01003303.1 coordinate 7,725, forward strand.
AGTTTCTAGGTCAGTGAAACCTAATAATAAAAGGCAAGTATTTAAAGTGTAAAAGGTAAAGTATTTGAAAAATAGATTACTTTCAATAGGGACTCTGATGAAGCCCTCATTAAAAATGATCTATTTTTTAGAGTCTGGCAATGGCTCCAAGACCAATAAAGAAGTTTATTCTCATAGTCCAACTAATGAGGAATTTAATGAAGATGGTAGAAAGTAGATAAATTAGAGTAAAAAAGCATGAAAATTAGAAGAAAATATAGAGTAAAGAATTTTGTAAAAGAATAGTTTTCTAATAATTTTATATGAGTTTCTTTTTTTAGCAAGATTTAACTAGTAAATTCCTACTCAATAGAGTGAGCTCTTAGATTAGTGAGACCTAATACTAACAGCATATAAAGCTCTTTTTATTAAAGCCTCACAATATCTTACAAATATAGCTATAATAGCTTCTTAGCTATTATTGTGATTATAATGAAAATTAAATGGACCATATTAGTTATTTTATAGATTACTACTTATAAATAGTTACAGCCTCAGAATTCTGAGAATGAATTAATAAAGTTTATACTTATGGAGAGGCTTGCTTAACTCTGCTATTTTGCTTTAAAAGCATATATGCCTCAGCTCATACTAGGAATTTATCAGTTGTTGATATGTCTATCTCAATAATGAGATAAGATAAAGCTATTAATCATCAAAAAGTCTGAATAAAACAGACTTCTGCTGAAAATTATAAGCAGTTCTGCTAAAAACTGTAAGCAAATGACATAGCTAGAATCACCTTAAAAAGCCCTCTCCATATCATGTTAGATTAGCTTTATCAGTAGCCTAAATGTTAAGAAATTAGCTTATTAGTATTTTGATCTAATGCATACTCAAATCAATGATGTGACTATAATCAGGTAATATGTGCACCTAAATTAGTCATGTGATTATAATCATGTGACTATGCTCAGATTTCTGGAGATCAAGTGACTTATCTTAAGGAAAGCATTATACCCCAATAATAAAATGGGCATATCTCAGTAAGACTATATATGAACTTCTACATATTGGATATTATTTTGATCACCTAATTAATTTGCACACAATAAAAGCTATTTAAAGGCATTCTATGGCAAATTAATAGAGAGATCAGCAATTTGATGGGAAAAGCTAAATTTAGTTGTTGAGGAAAATTGAGCAGGTATTAGTAAAATGCTTATATTTCAAGGGAAGGCTGCCAAACTCTATTATTCTACACTTGATGAAAAAAATCAAAAGGCATTTGAAGAGGGATTGAGGGAGATATTAGCATTTTACAGAATTAGAGCAGCAAAAATATTAGAGGACTCTCTCTTGGCTAGAAAAATTTATACCAAGTCTTTTGGAACTAGAAAATGGAGGCCCAATAACCAGAAAATAACTCAGAATAACTAGAAAATGTCATGCATCACAGAGAGGAGAAATAACATAAATAGAGGGAGATTCTATGATATTTAGCAAGTTGCTGATTGCCCATGCTTAAAATCTCCAGGGAGTAAATATCTTAGGCCTAAGGTAATAGTATACTTCAAATCAATAGTTTAATATGCTTTTTAGACCTTTTTTTGATGTAACTAAGGTTGTATTAATTGAAAACTCAATAAACTCTATTATTTACCTATATATTTCATAAAAGTACTTTGTAAAGTGTAATTTAGCCTTAGAACTTAGTAAAAGCTGTTTTATTTATAATTGCCTTTATTCAGACTAATACAAAAAACTTAATTTTGCATTAATATTATAGGTATTCTTTCAAGGCTCTATACAAAATATTATAGTACTCCAAAATATTTTACCAAATTTATATATCAATAATCTCTCTTCATCAATACCTTGCATGCCAGATGTTGGTCAATATAGTATTTTTCTGCCTGGATTATGAGCATGCTCATACCTTTGCACATGAGGCTATTGCCTTCTTCTTCTCCCTCTACTTATCCTCCTTGACCTTTACCTATAATTATATTTGAACTTCCTGTCACAACCCCTTCTGGAGTCCCCTGGAACAACCCCAGAACCCCACCCAGGATCCTCTCCACAACATGCCCTGCCCCCGCAACTACCAACGTTGCTATTAACTTGCATTACAACTGCCATCAGCCAACCCTCCAGGAACCCTGCTTCATGGACCCCAGGATTGACTGCCATCAACCGCCAGATCACGCTACCTGCTTCCAGCCATCACGCATTATGATTCCCCTGTGCCAATTGATTATGCACTCCACACGCACAATCCCAGTATACAGTCCTGGCCTACTACTCAATGCCTTCTGGAAACTATCCCAGACACCCCAGAACCCCAAGACCTGACCCTGTAGTACTTATAGTATAGTTCACTGCTGTATTTGTTAGTCTTGATATTACCTGAATTGTTACATGCTCTTTGTTTGACTGGTATGCATTGACTGGCACACTTTATGACTCTTAATTTGCTAACCAGGTCTCATCTTAGAACCTTTGGTTCCGACTCAACCTCCGCCAACTCTCAACCTCCACAAAACACCCAAAACCCCCAGATCAAGTTCCATTTCCCCAGGACCACCCTCCCTGTCCATGTCTTGAACCCCAAAGCCTTAACTCCGGAGTTCTAGACACCCGGGTATTTGTAGATCAAGTCTGCCTCATAAAGGCGTTGCTTTCCCGGAAAGCCCCCAAATCAGCAGAACCTGACATAATATCAAGACTCCTCCTTACACCATTCTTGATGGCTACGTATACTCACACTTACTACTCCATGGGCTACCAGACCAACCCTTATAGGTGTCCAGTCCTGGATCATTACTCTGCACAGACTCCCTGCCCCACCTACCCACCCCTCCCATATGAACCACATACTGCGGTCCCTCAACCCAGTGGAAGGATTATTTGACCAGCCCACCGCCCGCATGGTAGGTTTATTGACTTGCCATAGGGCTAACTCCATCTCTAGCATTTTCAAAATCTGGGGACAGCCCCAGAGACCCCTGGAGCCGCTCCTGCAAATGGACAACACCCAACCCCCACCCCTGGCAAGCCCTGGTAGACCCTGGGCAGATACCACCAGCACAGACAACATGCTGTGCTATATTGACAAGCCTATGCATGGCAACAATGAAGGAAACTCCATGCCCACACCTATGACTGTTCTGGCACAGCCCCCCATGTCCACCCCGGCCCCTCCAGAAACCAGCTTCTGCCATAACCCACCACCTCATTTCGACCTGCAGAACCCCCCATGACCTCCAGTACAAGCACAACTCTCCTGGACTGAATATCCTCCACCCAACCTGGCATCCGGCCCTCCTCAACCCGACCCAACACCG
>QLON01003308.1:0-20165 GCA_003313675.1 Termitomyces heimii
CAGCTCTTTAAGATTGACCTTATCTGCCACCAGCAAGTTGCTGTATTTAGCAGCTTGCATGCAAGCCAGAAGGTAGTGGCAGAGTAGTTTAGTAAAGTTTGATTGAGTGTCAGGAATTTTGCTAAGGTGAGTCAAAGATTCTTAGAAGCAGAGGTACTAGGTTTGGCATTGCCATTGCATGTTATCATTAGTGTTCTGGCCTCTTCTCAGTCATTGCATAAGAGATTATTCTACTTTATCTTCTTAGTAATGCTAGTTAATCTACATAACAAGGTTTTTGAGGCCATTATATATAATCTGTTTTGTAGTGTATTGAAGTTTATGCTAGGCTTGCAAATGCATCATATCTTATCTGGGGAAGCTCAGTGATCTTAGTGATTAGATTAGTGATATCAAAGGTAAAAAGAGGAAGAAATGGAGAAATAATGTAGCTCTACTCAGAAAGTAGGATATAGTCATAATATTAACTCTCCCTTTGCATTAAGACCTTAGAGACATCATGGAGCTCTGCACATATTAAGAGTAGGAGTGCCCTGTGTCTTCTGCTTTTTCTGGAGTTAAAAAAAGAAATTACAAATTTTTTAATTTTTTTTTTTACAGTTTTCCCCATGTTATTTTCCACCAAGTCCTGTTTTTTAAGTTCTGTCCTCTCCTGAACCAACTGTGTTGATGAGTGGATGGAGTATAATAACAAACAATCTTGCCATAATTGAGTGGTGGATGTGATGGAAATCAACTATCTATATTGTATGTATTAGCACTTATTATTATTATTTTTAACTACTTCTCTTGTAAACCTTCAAAAGTAGAGAGAGAGGCATTTTGTTGCTTTGCCAGGGCTTCTTCACCAATTACTGATCTCTTCTTCATCTGCTAATCCTGCTAGTCTTCCCCCACTCTCCATTTTCTTTCAGATGTATTTCAGTGCTAGCATTCCCACTCTCTCAAGTATTATGCCTCCAACTTTCTATAAAGTGTAGCAGGCCTTAAACTAATTATTTTTATCTACTGCCCTTTCTTGTTAATGGTGTTTATTCTATATTTCTATGCATATCACTTTTTGCTCCTTGATTTATACTCTTATTTCTCTTCTTAGTATAACCTCTATTATACTCAGAAGTTACTCTGCATTCTAGCTCTAGTGCATTTCAAGTTATGGTAGGTGTGGTGACCTGCAAGCTCTGTTGATCTAAGCATATTTGCTATTTCTTCAAACTTTGGTAAATAGCAATGCAGCTTTTACAGTCTTGAGAGTGTGATTCTTTATAAGTTTATAAGATTTTAGGTGGAAAGTGGCCTAAGCCTCAGCATTGAGTAAGAGACCTTCTTTTCCATAGTTGAGTGCTAAGTTGGATGGTGAGACATTGTAAATTAGGTAAAGCTGAGTCAATTATTAAGTTAACATTATTAGGGAATGATTTGTCATTGAAAGAGGATTAATTAGTGTTAAGTTTAGAAGCATTGAAAGTAGGAGTTGTAAGTGAAGGATCTCTAGTTGATTAGTGAAAGATTTGTCAAAATGAGATGCCAGCACTTCCTCCTCCTTCCTAAGTAGTTATTTGCATTTCTAAGCACTTACATCAAGATTTGTCTTCTAAACTTATTTCCAAGCTTGGTAACCTTCAAGCTTATCTTTTGGCCTAGTTGATACATTTATTAGTAGCAGAGGCAAAGGTATCAGTGCTTTGTTAGTTTCTCAAAGCTAGTAATAGTGCTCTAGCTCTGATCCAAGTAGAGTTATTTGAAGTACATTAAGCAGTTATAGTGGGATTGGCAGGGCTGAACTCAGAGATTAATTTGGAGATGCAGGACTAAAATGTTAAGATGTCTGGCAAAAATAAATTATATAATATAGTATTGATTTCTAGCCACTTTCTCTGGACTAATACATTGTCTCAAGTGATAGTAGTGTTAGATTCAAAAAAAATAGAGGTAGAGATTCAGATTGAAAGTGTAGAGTCACTAGAAAAAGATGGAGATTCTTCCAGGCCTGAGTTTATCAAGGTGGCAGTCTAGACTAACATTGTGGAGGATGATGATAATGATGAACCAGTTTTATTTATATAGACCTATTTTTACTTGCAATACTGCTTGTGTTATTGTGTCCTAGGTCTAACAGTATAGTAAAATATGGTATTTCTCCATATTAAGGGCCTAACTTATCTGCCATTTTTTGTGCCATCCCACTTTTCTCTTGACCCATCTACTCTTGGCAATGCTTGCCAGTATTTGGTTGGTATAGGCATGATCCAATGCCAGGGCTAACTTTGCTAACTCCAGCTCCCTGTAAATTGAGACTACTAGCAGGGCCTCCACATCACTATAGCCTCCCCTGCACCCAGATAGTATCTTCCAGAGAACAATCCCAAGATTCGGAACTAGCAATGGTATGAGCCAGCATGGGTAATACCAATGACAGTCCTGCTACTAGCTGGTTTTTTATGCCAACATAAGTAGCTGATCAAATCAGCAGTGACCTTGACCTCAACAGCCATGCCAACCCATCCAATGGACCACACATTATGTCAGCAGCCTGATTGAACTATTGACACCTTCTTTTCCCACCCACCCATATTAGAACATGCTTAGTTTTCAAATTTAACACATTATGGAGGATGTTACAAAGAGAAATTAGCATGGGGAATTCCAATGCATTTTGAGTTTCAAATGCTAATTAACTTCAAAGTAACTCACTGCCAGCATTGTTTTGAAGTGATGCAGGAGCTGGATCAAATTGTTATAAATATAAATGAGCCAATGCAAAGCATGGAAAATGTGTTGTAAAAGATTTGGCAGAGTATTGATATATTTGTCTCAATAATGAGATAAAATAAAGCTATTAATTATTAAAAAGTATAAATAAAACAGACTTCTGCTGAAAACTGTAAGCAGTTGGCCCAGAAACTGTAGGCAAATGATATAGCCAAAACTGCCTTGAAAAGCCTTTTCTAAATTATATTAGATTTGCTTTATTAGTAGCATAGATGTTGAGAAATCACCTTATTAGTATTTTGATCTAATGTACACCCAAATCAATCATGTGACTAGAATTATGTAATATGCATATCCAAGTTAAGCATGTGATACTAATTATGTAATTATGCTCAGATTTTGGAAAATGAGGTGATTTTCTTAAGTAATCAAAATTTTCAGTGCACTGATGACAAATCAAGACAATCACTACAGATTTAATGGAATCTGATGAGATTTGATTGATTTGATAAGATTTGATGAGATCTAATGATATTATCAAAAGATAAAATCACATTAACTGATAAGATAATCTTCTACTAAATGGAATTGTGGCTGTGCAATGCCATCGATTTAGCATCACACCTTAACAATAGAATAGGCATATTGTTTTTTGATGTAACTAAGGTTGCATTGACTGAAAACTAATAAACTCTATTATTTACAATTATATTTTATAAAAGTATTTTGTGAAGTGTAATTTAGCCCCAGAACTTAGTAAAAGCTGGTTCATTTGTGATTGCCTCTATTTAGACTAATTTAAATAACTTAATTTTGCATTAGTATTTTAGAGGAATTAGAGGGCAAGCTAAAGATTAGATTATAGGAGAAAGATGTCTTAAATTTAAATCCTATCTAAAGATATATCATTATAGGAGTAGTTTAACAAATGACTCTATTTTCTTTCTAAGTCAGTATGAAGAAAGGTGGAAGTTGAATCTTTAATGAGTCTAAAAAATAGAGATTATGCTCTTAACTGTTTTTATAGTTTTAAAGAATTCTACAATCTTTTAATTTCTCTAAAAAGTATTGATAGAACTTTTAGAAAGCATTTAAGGCACCTGCAAGATGGTCTTGGAGTTCTTAGGTATTATTTTCCAGATTATACCCTATCCATTAAACCAAATACATTATTTATTCTTGGTGATGATAAGAGTCAATAATTTTATCCACCTTATACTATAATTCTTTATCTGCTTTTATAGGTAGAGATAATTCACTTCATTATCTTAGCAAAATGTTGGAGTTATGCTTGATTAAGAGTTAAATATGGAAGACAGAGTATATATCTTTCATGCTTAAGGATAAGTTGAGGCAGTATATATGAGAGAAGACTTTTTTTATTATTTATAATGATTTTAGGCATTTGTAATCAAGTTTGAGTGAGGAGTGCCAGGTTTTGATATTTTAGCAGTTAAGCCACATGCAGGTGTCAATGGGCCAGTCTAAAGTAAATTCTCACTTTAAGTTAATATATTTATTATAGGTCTAGTTAGCAGTTTTAATTTATATATATATTAGGAGACTAGTTTCTAAATTATATCCAACCCTATTTCAAGCTTAATTCAACAATATGCCTACTCTTAACAGATCTAATCAACTGCTCAGCCCATTTTTTTTTCTTTCATCTCTTAATAGTTATTAAAAAACTACTCTTTTAAAGGTTTCTTATCTTATATTTCCTTTTAATTTTTAAGCTTTTTTACTCTAAATCATCCACCTTTTACTGCCTTCATCAAACTTCTCACTGGCTGGATCATGGAAACAAACTTCCTTATTAATTTAGAGCCTTTGCCAAATTCTGAGAAATAAATTACTTTTAATAAAAGCTCTGATAAAGCTCTTATTAAAAGTAATTCAATTCACATGGCTCTATAACATGATAACTATGTAACTTATGATGTGACTATGACTATAATCATGACATGAGTTATAATGACCTCAGTGTGACAATATCACACTATGATATCATAATATAATGTTATATATAACTATCATATAACTTAATCTAAGAATATTTTTTGTTGATAGGCAAAGTAGATTCTTAGACTTATTCTCTTTAGATCTCATTTTGCCAGCTGTATAACTGAGCCACAGCCTCTAGAAGTTGCCCTTATAGCAGAACAAGTCTCTAGCATTGATCTAAAAGCCTTCTCTAGCTTGCTCAATTTATTAGATTCCTAAAAGTTTTTTTTTCACTAAAAAGCTTCTTTTCAGTTTCTATAACTCAGCTAGCACTTTCAGCAGATTTTTTTGAAGCATTTGATCTGCAGAACAATGTTTAAAACTGCTTGCTTACTTTAAAAGCTTAGATATATATCATTCAAGCTTTTTTTACTTTCTACACCATTAAACTTGCTGGATTATATCAAATAACTAACACTATCTTCCACTTCTTGCAATTGCTTTTGAAACACCTTCTTTTAGCTCCATTTACTTTTCATTGATGCAAAATTAGGTTATTTGGATTAGCCTAAATAGAGGCAATCACAAATGAACTAGCTTTTACTAAGTTCTGGGGCTAAATTACATTTCACAAAGTACTTTTATGAAATATATAGGTGGGTAATAGAGTTTATTAACTTTTCAGTTGATGCAACCTTGGTTACACCAAAAGAAGGTCCAAAAAGCATATCAAACTATTGACTTAAAGTATACTATTGCCTTGAGTTTAAGATATTCACTTTTTGGAGATTTTAAGTATGAGCAATCAGCAACCTGCTAAATGTCATAAAATCCCCCTCTATTTATATTATTTCCCCTCCCTGTGACATGTGACATCTTTCAGTTATTCTGAGTCATTTTCCAGCTATTGGGCCTCTATTTTTCTGGCTAAGAGAGAATCCTCCAATGTTTTTAGTGCTCCAGTTCCATAAATTGCTAATATCTCCCTCAATACTTCTTCAAATGCCTTTAAATTATTTTCATCAGGTGCAAATTGATTAGACCTTTCCAGCAGTACTAAACACAATAGAGTTTGGTTGCCTTTCCATTGAGATATAAGCATTTTTCCAACACCTGCTCAATTTTCCTCAACAACTAAATTTAGCTTTTCTCATCAAATCACTGATTCCTCTATCAGTTCACTACAGAATGCCTTTGGACAACCTTCATTGTGTGTGGATTGATTAGGCATTCAAAATGATACTCAATATGTAGGGATTTACATGTAGTTCCACTGAGATATGCCCATTTTATTATTAGAGTGTGATGCTTTCCTTAAAATAAGTCACTTGATCTCTGGAAACCTAAGCATAGTTACATGATCATAATCATATGACTAATTTGGGTGCACATGTCACCTGATTATAGTCACATAATTGATTTGAGTATGCATTACATCAAAATACTGATAAGATGATTTCTCAACATTTAAGTTACTGATAAGGCTGATTTAATATGATATGGAGAGGACTTTTTAAGGTGGTTCTAGCTATATCATTTGCCTACAGTTCTTAGTAGAAGTCTATTTTATTCAGACTTTTTGATGATTAATAGCTTTATCTTATCTTATTATTGAGACAGATGTATCATTATATACTATCCACACTACTAAAACTCATGGTGGTTGCTTATCTCACTACTGCTGCACCTAACAGGATTCTATGCTTAGCACTCTCTAATATTTATGATGATGACTACATTATAAAAGAATGCTTTCTTCAGTCTTGCATCATCTATATTCAGCTTAATAGTAATGCATTTGACTTATATGCATTGAAGATAGCCTAGATTCTCTCCTATATAAAAATAAGCTGTGCTTCAATCTATGCCTTACAAGTATTCCAATATTATAAAGGAATAAACAGCTTTGTTAGTTAAAAAGACTTTGAAAAGAATTTTCAAGCTGAGTCCTTTCCATTGAATCTAGCAAAGACTGCTGCTCTTTCTTTTTGTAATTATAATCAGTATAATTAGGGAAGGCAAACTTTGAATAGCTACATTGACTTCTTTTGTGCTTTAATTAAGCAGGCAGGATACTCTAATAGTCTTTAGCTCTGCTTTATTTTTTGCAATGGACTTCATCCTACTCTTATAGAGCATATTGACAATTTAGCTAAAGGATGCCTAAATAATGAATAGATTGAGATATAGTACAGAGTGGCCTAAGATCAGTGGCAGCTCATGAAGCTAAAGCAAAAGTTACAATACCCTCACCTCCTTCTATTAACTTGCTATTCTGCTTTAGCACCAGCTACATGCTTCACTCCCTTTGCTCCTCTTTCTCATGACTACCTCCTCTAGGAGTTTCTATAGAAGTTGATGCCTCTCATTAATGTTCTGCTATACCTTTACTTTACTGCTAATGTGGAAAGTCAATATTAGGAAATTACCCTTTGAAAGATCTTTTACACCATGTTTTCTTCCAATTTTCAGGCCTTCTTACTCTAATTCATTCATCTTCTATTGCCTTCATCAAACTTCTCACTGGCTGGTCTATGGAAACAAACTTTCTTATTAGTTTGGAGCTTTTGCCAGACTCTAAAAAATGAACCACTTTTGATGAAGGCTTTAATTAGTAGAGCATTAAATCTTCTAATAGATTCATGGCTAAGTTTTTCTTCTTTAAATCCAGCTATATATTTAGCATTGGATGAGGAGGCTACAACAATGTGTTGTTTTTGGATAGCCCAAGAAATTATCTCTGAGCTTAATAATTATGCATATTCTCCTATACTCTTTCTAGTATCCAGGCAGTATGTAATGTCTATAAATCTTACTAGCTCAATTGGTTGTTGCTTTTCCAGACTAAGTTCCAGCATACAAATGGCTTTTAGGTAGCAGAGAGTGCATATTGCCATGTGCTAGCAAATGTAAGTATAGCAGTTAAGGAATTGTGAGAGTTGTTGGACTGCATATTGAATATTAGGGTGCATGGAAATTGCTAATCATAGTAGTCCACCATTTTTAGAGAAAGGATTAAATGTTGCTTTGAAACTGTCAAAATTGCTAGTTAAGCTCTACTCCCCTTCAATTTGAACATTAATCTAATAAATAGCAGCATTTTTATTAAAATATACATTGCTTTTAACAGTAACACTATATTATATAGGCTAGTAAATTCTGTAGCCTTTATATTGTTTATTTATACTTACTGATAAGCCTCATGCTAGGCCCATCAATGTTGCCTATATTTAGCACTAGTTGCCTAAGCAACTAACTGCATAGCCACTACTGAACAGTCACAAGATAGGTTATTTATTATAGCAATAATAATGTCAATAAGCAGTGACCAATGATTGCCAATAGGTATCAATAGTAACAAATACATCAGTGGACCTGTCCATCACTTATGCTATTGATTATCCACTAATAGACAGATTAGATTATGAGGCCATACAATGCATAAGCTAAGTAACTCAGCAATAGTTAGCCAATGTTTTTTAGATGTTTCACAAGTGATGTTTTCATTTTGCTACTAATTAATTACTGCACACAAATCTTTGCTGATCTCTAGTTTAATTCATGGTAAACTACTTACTATTTTTAACTTCACTGTTTATTTCTGACTCTAAGGCTTGCTAATAGAGTCTTTATAATTTTACAATAAATACTGTACTTATCAAGCTAGTTAACCATCAAATAGATCTTCCTTTTTGACACTACTCAGAATTTAGAGTTCATTTTGATTATTATTTGACTCTTATCACTTTGTTGCTGCTGTCTGTAAGGGCAACCTCTGGAGGCTATGGCTCAGTCACATAGCTGGCAGAGGAAGATCCAAAGTGTATTAGAGTATGTACTGACAATATTGTAATAACTACTCACCTAGCAGAGGGAGATTCAAAGAGAACAAGTCTAGGGATTCCCTATGCCAGGTTGGATGCTTCTGGGGCTTCTGAAGTGTGGGAAACAACTGTACAGTACAACAAAACCTTAAAAACTTGAAAATTGACTAACAAAACAACAGTGCAAATAAGGCAGGAAAACTCCGGACTTTAGAAGTCAGAAAGGCAAACTCCGGCTTATGTAAGCAGCCTGGAAGCGGTGCTGGAGGGTCCACACTTGTCTGGATGATAGCTAAAGAACTAGAGCACCTCAAAGGTTGAAAATAGTGTTAATAAGTAGTGTTGAGATAATAGAAACAACACCATGAGAGAAGATAGAAGAAGTAAAGAAATGAATGAAAGGAGAGTGAAGGAATAAGAAGTAAAAGAAGAAAGAAAGGAAGGAAATGAGGAGTCCCCTAACACTGTCCAGGCAGCACTTTAACTTATGCCTTAGATCTATGCTAGTAATTATTATTGCTAACTTGCCAAAGCCATTAACTGCAAAGCATTATTTTCATTTTTACACTACTAAGCACCTCCTCATTTTTGCATATTACTTATCATTTCTCCCTACTGAGTTTCTGGAATCTGTCTAATACTCTCACTAATAAGCTCAATTGCTAACTCTTACTGCTACTGCTGAGTCAACATTACTATTGCCAGTACTCAGCTATCTATAGGCATTATCACTACTAATCTGCCTTTCTTGACCTTTGAATCAAGTTTTCTGGTATTCTAAAGTCTGAAATATCTGTGCATGCCTCATTTTTAGAGATTTAAAATGTTGGGCTTTTTCTCTGTTGCTATCTGAGATGGCATAACATTGCTAGAAAGTGCTCTGCATAGAGCTTGATTTTAATTTTGAAGCTATATCATGTGGCATTTAACTTTTATTATAAGTTGTTTCACTTTTTTTAGAAATGAATTTCTTGTAGTATTTCTCTCTATGCAAGCATTACCAAACTCTAATTTGGATGACATATCTAGGTTTACACTATCAATAACTTCTTGGCAAAATGTCTCTCATAGGTGTAAGAATAATGCTAAATGTCTGCACAACTCCTTCCACAGAGCTGATAGGCTAAATTCCCATCATTCTATTCTGTGTCAATTGCAAACCCATTATTAGTTCAGTAAATAGGCTAGAAAAACACTGCTATTGTTTAGCTTGAGAATATTCTATTTTATAGGCTGCCTATATATACCACATTGGTGGTTATGCCATCATCAATACTGTTTAATTAATTGGGCCCCAATATATAAAGGAGTATGACTAATAGTAATTAATAATGAGTAAGGTCCATATATATAACTTATTAAAGCTAACTACTAAATGATGAAAGCAGATAAAATGAGCTAAGCAGTTGGTCAGATCTGCTAAAAGTAGGCATGTCATTAAATTAAGCTTGGAATAGGGTCAAACATGGTCCAGAAACTAGTCTTCTTACAATTTCAATGCACTAGCTCCAACTACTGAAATCTTACTGAGCTCAGGCTAATTCAAGTGCTAACTTTTACTAGAGGTGAGTTGTTTAGTCTTCCCACTTCATATTAAGTGTTGACCATCAAATAATGGTCTTACAGAAGTCATTAAAGGAGGGCCTCCTGGAATTTCCCTAACTCTCACAACTACAACAATATGTGACAAGACATCAGCATTTACTCCTCTTGGAGCACTTTGGAGTGCTCTATATGACAGATGCCTTAATATTGTTCTGGGAGCCAGATCTTCTGTGGACATTACTCTGTCTGAGAAGGTTTGAACATTAAACAGTTTGATACAATTAGTAATGATGAGAACTTCTTAAGAGAAGTTCAAACACTAGGCAGAAGTCAATGCTTGCAACATTATAGAGCCTTTTTATGCACAACACTATAAGTCACAACCAGTTTATTAGTCTGGCTACAGATGACAAGTAAAAGCTATTAAGGTTATATAATTATAAGCTCAATATTAGAAAGTCAATCAATATAAATATAATAATAATATGTAACAACAATAGTACTATTGTGCTTTATTTTATATTTTTGTATTTTGTTATTGTTCTTGTGTGCATAATGCACATGTAAATATTGTATTTGTAGACTGCTTAGCAATTAGCTAAGCAGTTTTATTTTTTGTCTTATGCATACTTAGAGAAATCCAACAATTTAGACATATTCTTTACTGTGCACTAAGCTAGACAAGCTCATAACACTGTTATATAATAGTATTATTATTATTGAAGTCTGTGCAGTGCAATAAGCACATCATTATGCCTTCCTTCTCCACCACAATGTTTACTTGATAACCCAGTATACAAAACAATGTTAGACATGCTAAAGAATGACATAAGAGTTGAAACTTCATTCAACATTAATAAGTTTGAAAACTTTTTGGAAACCATCCTATACAGCATTCCGTGAAATTGGTAATGCAAGGATTCTGGCCTTTTAATAATGGTGATTGGTTATTGGAGGAAGAAAATTTTTTGTTGAACTATTCACCAGAAGTGGATCTAGATGCTATGTGTTCATCGCAAGACAAGGAGATCCATTATAACACTTGCAACCAATATAAAGTAGAAGCCATTTCATCAAATGTGATTACATGCTGTATCTTCAAAGGGATCTTCTATTACGCTCCTCTGTCCATCAGTCTCAGCTGGGATCACACATCGGTGCCTAGTTGTGTTTGCTGATATAATGTGGTTGCTGAGTTGAATGTTCCGATTCGAGATCATATTTAGCGTATATATTAACGACGTCGTGATATAACTAACCTAACTCCACAAGTACTCAAGTGTCTCCATGACACCGTGTTAAATTACATTCACAGTACACCTTACTGAAGATTGAGCCTTTGATTTAACACTTCTGCCGTTTATCTAACCGGACTATTTCTGTAGAGTATCTGGGCCATGGATCATAAAATACGAGATGGATTCAAAATGATGGGAGAAGACTTCCTTTTCATATACCTTCCAGAAATTGTCACTGTCTCTCTTTGGTATGGTACGCACGAATAGCTCAATGTCTACGCCAAAGGCTGATTCCCGGACACAGGTGTTTTGGTACCAATTGCAGCCACAGTTGTCTACTCTTCCGCCAAGTATGACGCAACTTTAACAAGTACCTTTCATTACAATTCACAAGTACCGCAGGCATCAAAATCATACATGGCGTTCGAGATGGCAAAAAGCAACTATTTGTCTAGGTATTGCCGCATTCTCAGTACATATCATATTTCGTGTGGGCATAGTAGTCGCGGAACTATGCAATGTTGATGCCATTTGTTGGTCTACAAACTCCATCTTCTCCAATAATCCTTAAATCTTGCTTGAATGTATCCCTGTGAGTTTTGGCTTCCACGTGTAGCATTCTGTATCGAGCCGCGCAATCGCCTAGCCAATCATTAATGATGCTTTCATTATATGGCGTGCATGGGTTGTATTCAAAAAAAAGCGCTGGGCAATGTATATTTCAATAGGACTATGGCTGACCACTTTTGGTAGGTAGCTCTGAGCTGCCTTAGCTGATATTTTTTGTAAGCTAACAACACTTCAACAGCCTTGCTACATTTCGTTTTAATAGCAGATCCAGGGATTACGTCGGATCTGCTAACGTTGAATTTTACTGACATAGACGTCATATTAGTGCCATTTGTAACTGTATTTTCATCACTTGTGACCAATCTTGCTGCAACAACTTTCATTGGAAGGGTGTTATGGTAAATCCTTATATCCCCTGAACATAAATTGCTGAACTGTTATGATTCCAGGTCGCACGTGAGATTCTTGCGCAAACATATCAATAGCCAGCACAGTCAGCCATTCAAATCATGGCGTGTCCTTTACCTTCTATTAGATGCTGGAGCCGTCTATGTTGTTCTCCAGGTCGGAATTCGGAATTTTCTATAAAATTTGTGAAAGAAAGTAACACTTTACAGGCTATCTATATTCTGGTCATTTTCACGAGCGATAAAAATGGACTTGGTTCATTGACAACTCCTATATGTACTGTGTGGATACAAACTTACATATGCTTGACCGTGTGTATTGTTCTCTCTCTGCTATTCGCACTTTTAAACTCTCCTGCAGTTTGTCTACCCTGCATTGACAATTGCCCTGATACGTGGGCCATTTTCAATTGTAGGCATACATGAAACTGTGATCTCACTGCAGGGATCTTCTCCAGCCGTCTGACTTAATAATCACATAAAATTCCCTCCCTCTCTGCTTCAGACCTTTGAAGAACTCTAATTGTCACCGCCTCTGTTTTTCGGCTTATTTATTCCACAGTTTGACATTTCATGTTTTTGATTTATATTACTCGACAGAGTTGCGATCCGAAACATTGACTTGATCAAGCCTATAGTCACAGAGATTATCTTATATACTTCTAGATATTTCACAGCCTGACTAGAAACTGTTGTCTAGCTCGTTTATGGATGTGGTTTCCAAAAGGCAACAGGAAATGTCTCGGACATCAGTGAGAGTGAGAGCTTTGGTGCGGATTACCAACAGCACCTTGGAGAACTTTGTCTTTCATCTTACGACTAAAGCGCTAAGGAGCGACCAATATCGCAGCCAATTATGGAAGGTCGTGAAGTTTTGAACCTCAAGTTTGCTCCAGTTTATATGTGCTGTGGACCTCTATCAATGTGATATAAGATGACAGTCCCTGGACGCGCCCCCGAGGAAGGTACACAATTCTTGGTTCCATGAGAAACGGCACTTAAACACGAAATCATGTTGTTTCTTGGAAGGCACACCACTATCCACGTCTCGCAATGTATAATTGATGCCCCGCTGCTGTCACTTGATTTGTACAAGATCATCTACTCACAGAGTACCGACGGTTCATAGAAAGGACACGGAGTGGGATTTGCGATGTTCAGAATGACTGTATCCAGCGTGCTTACTTACGTGCTGGAGTACATCCAAAGAATGGCCTAGGAAATCACAAAAACTCGATATACAGACAGTACGACTTACATAGTTTAGGACCGGGTGTGAGTATATAGCACAAGTTGAAAAGCATGTTGTCATGTACTTCATTCTTGAAGGACGAGACGATTCCTATATTTGTCAGATCTGGATCACAGGCGTGGGCATGTTCCAACCAGTTCTGGCCTCGGCCTCGGCCTCTTCAGTCTGGTGACCATCGTAGATCGTGATATGTCACTTTTTTGATGTGGATCTCTAGATGAAGAAGACGACAATGCGCACATAGGACTTTAGACATATTTTTGGTGCGGAACCCGGTGGAGGACAAACATCGTCAGTAATGAAGTAGAGTTTAATTACCTATTTATTGGCTCAATGATGGTGGCGAGATTATGTCTGTCGAGGACCCTCTGAAGTGTCCCTGCCACCTGGCAGTCGCGTGTATAAAGTGTGATTGGAATACTTACGTAATGCGGAACCTACTGCTGCTGACGAATTTGTTTTCGACTTTTTCGCCGCCTCCCAATGACTGACACCGACGACTCGATTGTCCTCGACGACCTCGTGCGTACAGGCGAAGCGTCTCGTCTGCGTCGCCGCGGTGCACTGCGCCTCGACCACCACCACCACCACTCTCACCCGCCTGCCCTTCTGTCATGGGACTACGACGATGACGACGAAGAAGATGAGGACGAGGGTGAGGACTATATCCCGCCTGGCCTGCGCCATATACGAAGACCAGCCGTCGATTACAAATACAGCCTTTTCTGCGGTGGCGACGTCTCTTCTCCTGCCGAATCAAACGCCTTCACACCGTCGATCCTCCCGTTAGCGCCCTCTTCCGGGCCGTCCCTGCCGCCACCACCAAAACAGCGGTCGACGAATGGATGCGGGACACTGCTGCACGCCGCCGCAGCGCCGCGGCGGTGGCCGTCCTCCGCGGCTCACACATGGCACGCCCTGTCTGGCTCCGCCGCGTCGCCGGTGCTCGTTCCGCTGGACCCGGCGTACATCGACGACCCTGCGCCGCTTCACATCCACCGCGCGTCCTGTGGTTGCGTCCGTGAAGCTTTTGCCTGTGCCGTCTGCGGCAACCTCCTCGGCACCCGCTGTGCGCCCTGCCCCATCGATGTCCACTCGTCCTCCCTGTCTGCCGCTGATTCGTACTCATACACCTTTTTTGATACCGCCGTCTCCTCGTCTCCTGCCTACTCCTACTCACCTCCTTCCCCGCCCTCCCCACGTGCGGCCACCGTAACCACCCCGCCGCCCCTTATCGACCGCTTCATCACCGCCTCCCCCACCCCCCTCACGGATGAAGAGCGCACTGCGTACTATCGTGCCCGACCTACGTGGTCCTCGGGTTCCGGGATAGGATATTCTTACGCCCAGCTGAGGTCAAGCTTGAGGTACGGAGGCATCGGCGCAAGGACTGCGGCGCCATCGGAGAGAGTGCATGATCCAGACGCGGCCGAAGCGGATGGAGACGAGGCAGCCTCGGACAAAACAGCAGAGGGGGTGTTTCTTCCTGAGCGGTAAGCGAGGCGTTCGGCGTCGGCGTTTCTTCCCTGAGTCTCCTTTGCTTTGTTTTTGTTCCGTTTATGCATGACCTTTCTTTTCGGGACGTATATATTTATTACTTCGCACTCCCAGTACATTGGATGCATTTTCTTTACGAATCACCGACCTCTTCGCAAATCTCATCCTGGCGTTATCTATTTATCTTCTCTTGCAATCACGTTTATGTATGTATTATATTTGTTCGTGAATACTCTTTGTATCATATACTTCGTTCTCATTTCGTTCATACGTTGTGCGTTTGTTTTCCGTTACCAATCAATTTTGATGATTAGTGATGTTTCGGATGTTCCGGACCGGATTTTCCCAAAGAACCTGGCTAACGCCGTCAAATTTTGATAGTGGGATTCACACTATTCGTGTGCTCGGACTTCCACGTTACGAGGGTGGGGTGTTGGAATTCAGACTCAGAGACCTATAGAAACATAGACACAATGTAAGTGTCTTATCTATGTTACCATAAGTATGTGTTCTGTATTTAGACATAACAATGTCTGCTCATCCTCAGTCTATGATAGAAGTGACTGAGGGTGTTTATTGCTGAGTAGGAATATATAAAATGTCTGTCCCTTTGTTCAGGCCAGACAATTATGTTGTGATGAATGTGAGGGGTGGATTAAGTGGCCAAAAAGGGTTGGTGCACACTTATGGTGTTTTATGCCTTAGATTATAACAAAAAGGGCACCCACCCTGCAGGGCACAACAAATTATCTGAGAGTTTGTAATCACTATCTCTAATGTCAACTATGCCTCATATATCATGGCAAATGCTGAGATTCCTATTGACCCAGTTCCCTTAAGCAAGTTCTACCCAAAACATATTTCCATTATGGTAAGTGATTAAATACAGTCATAAAGTGTTTCAAGTTCTACAACAATTGTGCTACAGGAAATTGGAGATGTAATGAAAGGTTGGAAAGGCAAGATAGTAATTATAACTAAAAGAAACTTGAATGGAGAAGTAACACAGTTGAGACAAAAATTAAAGGAGTTGAGATAGAGTAGAAAATAAATAGGGACTAGATCATAGATAAAACAGAGGAGAAAAGATTAAAGGATAAGTGAGACAGAGTAAAAATAAAAAAGAGATTAGTAGTAGAATAAGACTAGAGAGAGAGGCAAAAGGCAGAAATAATGAAGTAAAGAGAAATGTAAATGGAGATGTTTAGAGAGTTGAAGCCAAGTTGAGTCAAAAAGGATGAGAGAATGGAGGGAGAACTTGAGGAACCTTGAGAAAGAATAGAAAAGAGTTGAAACAAGACAAAGTGGAGAGAAAATAAGTTGAGAAAAGGGAAATCAGAGATAATTAAAACAGATTCAGAGATAAATGCAGAGTATGAGAGACTAGAAGAGATGGAGAGAGTAAAGATGGAATGAAAAATGGACAAAACTGAGTGCAATATCAAAGCTACTGTACTAACTACTAAGGGCCTTCTCTAAGTACCTGCAAAGTGTCTTGGGCATTAGGAGTGATTGTGCACTGGAGACAATCAAGCATTAGCAAAGTTGGGTGGTAGAATAATTTTGCAAGAGTCAAGTCTTGCAGGATGATTGTGTAATGTGGTGCTTGTGGAGTGTTAGGAATAATTTCATAGGAGTGCAGAGAAGACTAGAGTCATTTCAAAGGTGCAGGAGTCATGGTCTATCTGGAAAATTTTGGTGATCTCAGTGATTATATCAGTAATGTTAAAAACTAAGAAGTGAAAAAGTGAGGGTCAGTATAGCCCTACCTTGAAGAGTGTGGGTAGGTTGTGACACAAAGCTGTGATGTTTGGTGACAGCATTGGCAACAAGAAGAATGCAGTCCTTTAGTGCTGCTTAAATAGGGTACTAGGTTGTCATGATTTTTATTAGATCTAAATTTTAAATATATATTCAAGTTATAGCTGTTGTGCTTGTGTAGCATCTGCCAGCATGGCTAATAGGCACACTTTGGCTGAAATCAGGTTTCTAGCAAAATTTTGCTTTAAGGCCCTCATGATAGGCTCCAATTTGATGATGCCCAAAAGTTGCTGAGTGCTGGCAATAGTAATGGTGACTCAGAAGTAATGGTATAGAGTTAGCATTCAGACTTACTAATGAAAATACTGGGCAAGTCTCAGAAACTTAGCAAGAAGAAAATGATAAGTGTGGTAAAAGGTAGATAGTTAGCAAAATGAAGTTGAAAAAGATGCCTTGCCATCAATGGCTTTAGTAAGTCAGCAGTAATAGTAACTAGTGTAAGTTTAGTGTGTAGAGTCAAAGTTCTGCTCAAATAGCAGTGACAAAGCAGATAAAGACAAATAATAAATGAAATGAGCTTTTAACTCTGAGATATGCAGAAATAAAAGATTTATTTGATGATAAAAGATGTTATTAAGTACATTATTCATAGTAAATTATAAAGTCCCCATATATAAGGCTTCAGAGTTAGCAATAAACAGTGAAGTTGAAAGTATCTACTATAAATTAAATTAAAAATTAGTAAGGTCTATGCATAGTAATCAATCAGTAAATAAAGAAATCAGAATATCACTATAAAATGTCTGTTAGATATTGGCTAATTGTTGCAAAGTCACTTAGCAAAGGGACTATGTGACTTTGCAATCTAACCTGTCCATCAGCAAATAATTAGCAAAACAACTTTGGCAGTGATGAATAGATCTGCTAATGCATCCATTATAATAATTCATGACTTGGCAGGTAGCTTATACAATAACTTCTATTATTTCAGCAGTGGCTATTTAGTTAGTTGCTAAGATAATAAGTGCTAAGCAGAGCCAAACACTAGTAAGTTCAGCCCAGAGCTTATCACTAGTTAATATCTTAGAGACATTGTCTTCTATATTTACTACATCAGATGTATTATGCATCTTTATTTATAATTAAATATCAGTCAGCTAAGTTGATCAATGCTTATATATATGAGGTCACTTTTCTGGCTTATATATTCTTCTTGAATTATTCATTGCAACAGGAAGCCACAGCTATTGATGATAAAAGACTCTAATGCCTTGATTGTTATAGGACTCTGCAGTCCATCAGTAAATGAGATGGATAGCATCAAACCATCCTTGGTGATTGGCAATGCTTGTTGCTCCAATAATAAAGCAACAAGTGCCTCTTTGATAATGCATTCTAAACTAAAATATACTCCTTTATTGAGCAAGGCCTCTATGCCTGAGATCTCCCAAGCTCACAGCTGAGAACAAGCTCCTTAATTATAATATAGATGATGTGACAGCTAATCCATTCCAAGAACCAGAGATCTCTTATAGCTTTTATGCCAGACTTGCTAACAGCTTAACTGTTATGAATATTGGAGATTGTTTTGTGATAATTGGAGAGGGGGAGGGTTATAATGGTGTGTGCTATGTGACTATGACTACATAGCCTTAATTAGTAGTACTTATTATTTAATATTATTATATTCTTATATTATATACACTTTAGCTGCTTTATAAGCAGCTTGCTTTTTGTATTTAGACTACATTGACAAAAGACCAAGTCTAGTCTAATTTAGTGAGTTTGAACTTTGAGCTACTCAAACTAATAACTTTATTACAAGCCATTAGATTTTGAATTGGGTCTGTTAAATTAAAAATACCAAAATATGAAAAAATTTCAAGTTAAACTTGAGATCAAAGTTAGAAAGCTTGAAATCATATAAATCTCAGAAGGAATGCCATTGATTTGAGATACATGACTAAAAGAAAAAAGAATAAATTTATGGAAAGTAAGAAGTGGGGGTCAATATTTAAAGCCTACACTAAGAGGACAAATAGAAAAAGAGTCAATGTTTACACTAAAGTGGCCTCTAATACCTCCACAGCATCTTTAGAGTTTGCTGGAGGGAGGTCTTGAAACTCAATATCTGACTTGTTGTTAAACTAATAAGGAGCAAATTTTTAATATAAAAAGATGAAGATAGCATGAGTAGTAAAAGAATTGCTGCACCTCTTCAAGCTCATATTTATGTTGCACCTCTTGATGGTTCATTTTAATTTGGGATAAGAGTTGCAGCAAAGCTAGAGAAGGCTTTAATATCAGGTGCATTATCAAATATGCAACAATCAAATAGGAGTAAAGTATGAGTCAAGAACTCAAATAAGCTCTTTTAATCTGCAATTTCATTGAAATTGATTTGTTCAGCAAAGTACTAGGAAGCTAGTAAGTAAGAAAAAATTTGAGAATGTGAAGAAAAGACTATACTAGTTGGGTAATATCCAGGTAATGTGCATAATTGCTGCTGGTACTTGGAAAGGACTTAGCAATGCTACAAATGCTAATAATGACAGATGCAAAAAGAGAAAACTGAAGGATAGCCAGGATGACCTAATTTCTATTGCACTTCACAGACTACTTAATATTTGTAAAATTGTCAGGAGAATCAGTGCAAACAACTGTGGCAGCATGAGCAGCAGTGGGAAGCCTTGCAAAAAGGAGCATTGGTGAAAGTCATGCAAGAGGTTGAAGGATTCCTAAAAGGATAAGAGGTTGAGGAGCTTTTGAAGCAGCACAAAAACAATTGAGAGGGAGAATAAAAAGAAATGTTATTTACCTTCCTACTAAAGAAAGCTTCAGAACAAGGAGTCAATCAAAGAAGAAGAAAAAGCTTACCAAAGTAGAAATCCAGCCCATTTTGTCAGTAGATATATTCCCTTATGTTCTGAAATTGCCAGAGTCAGTAACTGTGTGCTAATAATGTTTTTGTTCAACTTTTACCAAATTTGGGCTCAGAGGCTTCACTGCCAGAGTGTTGCCTCTATTGAGAGTTAATCAGCCACCATTTGGGTTGTTCAGATTTACTTTATATTGGGAGACATTCCACTAAGCTGCACAATTAGGAAGAAAGAATGGAGATGAATAGAACTGGAAGACAAAGAAGCTAATCTTTAAGCAATGCCAAGCTGATAAAAAAAGCTTGAGCTTTGACAATGCACTTGCAAAAGGCTTTGTCTTCAAAAACAGAAATCATGTGTCTTGGCACTGATCTATGCATGGACCAGCAGATATAACAAGGACAGGGATTCCAAGGGGAAGGGCAAGCATCCAGTGCATAACCATGCACTAGATGCTTGAAGAATTCTAGGAATGGACCAATAAAGTCCATGCCAATGGAATCTCATAGCTTGGTTGGCCTAGTAGTGAGTGCTGT
>QLON01003311.1:0-22515 GCA_003313675.1 Termitomyces heimii
CCATTTCCCCGGGACCACCCCCCTGTTCACGTCTTAAACCCCGGAGCCTTAACCCCGGAAGTTCCAGACACCCGAGTATCCGTAGATCAAGTCCGCCTCGTAAGGGCGTTGCTTTCCTGGAAAGCCCCCGAATCAGCGGAACCTGACAGCAAGCTATAGAGTTAGAAGAGTTATTAAAGGTCCTTTAGTGTAAGTTTATATAAAAAGTCTAGGTACAGATTGAGGAGCTAGTGCATGCTAGTCAAGCCTTAGTCTCTAAATAATTGAGGGAGCCACTACATATCTAATGAGGTTTATTAGCCAATAGCAATTCATATAAGATGTAATAAATATGCTTAGAGAGTTTTAATTAGTAAAAATTATTAGGAAAATTTCAATGTTGTAGTTATAAATAGATTGACTATATTAGTTGATATTTTATGCTGTGGAGGCTCAGATAGGTTAAATGTAAGTCATCATTTTTAAAGAATTCAATAAATAGAGAGAGTCTTGATATTATATCAAATCTTGCTAACTCACTCTATTAAGTAAGAACTTACTAGTTGAGTCTCATCAAAAAAAGAGACTTATATGAAGATAAGGATTTAATGCTGGAGGTTAGTGCTAGGAGGCTTTAAAGAACAGAAAGAGAAAAACAAGTTATGAAAAAGAAAGAGAGATATAGAAAATTAGAAATGAGGATGAGGAGTTAGTATGAGTAGAATTGGGAGTGGAAAGATAGAAAAGAAATTAATATAGAATGTAGATGAAATAGACATAGATAAAAAAAGATATAGAGGTGAAACTGGATTAAAAAAGGAAAAAAAGAGAAAAAATAGAGAAAATAAAATAATTAATAGTGTAAAAAAATAAGAAAATAGTAAAAGGTAAAACAGAGAGAAATAGAGGGAACTAAGAAAGATTTAGAGAGTTAAAGCTAAGTTAAGTTGAGAAAAAATAGATCCAAAGTATGAAGGAGATTTGAGGAGTTGAAAATAAAGGTTGAAAGTGAAATAAGACAAAGTGGAAATAGAGAAAGTAAAGAGCAAGGAAAGAAGATAGATTTGGAGATATAGATATAAAAGATAGCTGAAAAGAGAGAAAGAAGATTTAGAGGAGGAAATGAGAATGAGAGAAACTGAAGAGACTAGCAAACTATAAAAAATCATAGTAAGTTATAATAATATCAAAACTATTATACTTATTACAAAGGCCTTCTCTAAGTATCTATGGGATTTCTCAGGCCTCAGAAGTGATTGTATAGTGGAAAAAATCAAGTGCTGGCAAGATTGAATGGTAAAACAATTGTGTAAGAGGTTGGGACTTGCAAGAGTAATTATATAAAGCAGTATTTACAAAGTATTAGAAGTAATCTGGCCTTATTGCAAGAAAGTTGGTGGTTATCCAGTTATATAGGGAGGTAGTGGCTTATTAATGTGAAATTAGGTTATTTGAATTAGTCTGAATAGAGGCAATTACAAATATCAGTTTTTACTAAGTTTTAGAGCTAAATTACACTTTACAAATATATAGGTGAATAATACAATTTATTGATTTTTCAGTCAATGCAACTTCAGTCACACCAAAAAAAGGTCTAAAAAGCATATCAAACTATTGACCTGAAGTATATTATTGCCTTGAGCTTAAGATATTTACTTTCTGAAGATTTTGAGCATATGCAATTAGCAACTTGCTAAGTATTACAGAATCTTCCTCTATTTATGTTATTTTCCCTCTTTGTGATGCATGACATTTTTTGGCTATTTCAAGTTATTTTCTAGTTATTGGGCCTTCATTTTCCAGTCTTAAGAGACTTGGTATAAATTTTTCTAGCCAAGAGAGGATTTTTTAATGTTTTTGGTGCTTTAATTCTATAAATCATTAATATCTCCCTCAATCCTTCTTTAAATGCCTCCAAACCTTTTTTATCAAGTGCAAATTGATTAAACCTTCTCAGCAATATCAGAAAAAATAGGGTTTGTTAGCCTTTCCATTGAAATATAAGCATTTTACCAATACTTGCTCAATTTTCCTCAACAACTAAATTTAGCTTTTTCCATCAAATTGCTAATCCCTCTATTAGTTCACTATGGAATGCCTTCAGATAACTTTTATTGTGTGTAGATTGATTAGGCAGTCAAAGCTATACTCAATATGTAGGAGTTTACATATATTTCCATTAAGATATGCCCATTTTATTATTAAGATGCAATGCTAAATTGATGGCCTTACACAGCCACAGCCCCATTTAGTAGTGATACATCAGTCTCAAACTGTGAGACATAACAAAGCTATTGATCATCAAAAAAGTCTATATAAACATAGCCTTCTGCTGAAAACTGTAAGCAGTTCTGCTAAAAACTATAAGCAAATAACATAGCCAGAACCACCTTAAAATTCCCTCTTCAACCCAGATTAGATCAGCTTTACTAGTGGCCTAGAAACTAAGAAATCAGCCTATCAGTATTTCAATTCAATGCACACCCAAATCTATCATATGACTATAACTATGTAATTCTGCTCAGGTTCTGGAGATTAGGTGATTTATTTTATATAAACCTTGAGCATTCTTAACAAAGCTGTTAATTGGTGCACTGATGACAAATCAAGGCAATCACTGTAGATCTGATGGCATCTGATGGCATCATCAGAGATATGATTGCATCAACTGATAAGATAATCTACTGCTAAATGGGGCTGTGGCTATGCAAGGCCATTAATTTAACATTACCTCTTGATAATAAAATAGGCATATCTTAGCAAGACAATGGGTGAACTCCTACATATTAGGTATCATTTTGATTACCTGATTAATCTGCACACAATGAAAGTTGTCTGAAGGCATTTTGTGGCAAACTGATAGAGGGATCAGTGATTTGATGGGAAAAGCTAAATTTAGTGGTTGAGGAAAATTGAGCAAGTGTTAGTAAAATTGTTAGAATAGAAAAAAGCAGGAATTAGTGTGGCCATACTCAAGAGAGTATAGTGGAGTTAGGATACAAGCTTTTCTACCCCATTTCAACTCATACAGCCTCATACTATAAGATTATTTCCTTCTCCATACTTCACACTAAGTGTAGTTATTTAGTCTGAAATGCCTTCTTCTTGTAGCTTTTACACATACTACTTCCCATCTGACCCAATTCTGTTAATCTTTGTTTCATCTATCCACAACACCCTTTTCCAGTTCTCTATAGTCCAGTTTCAATGCTTCTGAGCCATTTAAGCCAAGTTGTTGATGTCTAGCTTTGAGTATAGAAACTTTTCTCTTGATAGCAGACTAATACCCCTTCTCCTTCAATACATTCTAGACAGTTTGGGAAGAGACAGGGTTGAAAATGATGTTATCAATAAAATTGGTGGCTTAAACAGCTGTATCAAGTCTCCCAGTTGAGATTTGTCAAATAATAGCCTATTTGTTACATGGAGTAAGCTTAGTAAGATGGCCTTCAGGATGGCTTTCCTTTTCCAACTCCAACCCCCTACCAATCCTCCTAATAGTAGACTTTTTTAGACCAGTTTGAGCCCCAATATAATGCAGAAAATACTCTTGAGCAAGAAGAGAAGCAATAGTAGAGCATTATGCAGGAGGAATAGATTTTGTGATGATGGTTAAATGTCAAAATGTGGATCAACCAACTTGAACCACTTTCAAATATTTCCAAACATGGTCACATGACTCTGTCTGTATTCCCACATGCAATGTACTCCTTGTTTCTGACTAAAACAGGAATAAACCTAAAAAATTAGAGATGCTCAAAAAAACTATTCCAATGAGTGAATATTTTAAAATGGCTATTTTTCCATGAATTTTGATCTTGATTACATAAGCCTAGGATTATTTTATAGTTACAATGCCATGGTACTTTACATGATTTAATCAGAATTTTAGATACTTCTCATCCTTCATGCCAATATTATCTTTCAAAAAGTATGAAATATTGGAACAGTTTCTTGAGCCACTGTAGTTTAATTCCTTTTCTATTCTTACTCTGTCTCAACTCCATTTTCCTTCATCTTGACTCCATTACATTCTTTCCCTATCCTCTCTTTACTCATCTTATTCTCTCCACTATCATTTGTTTTTTTTTCAAATTTCTATCTTTATCTCTAATTATTTGTTTCCTTTCCCCTCTGCTCTACTTACCATGTTTTGGTTCACTCCCCCTTGTATCTTCACCCTTTTCTCATACTAACTCCTGCATGACCTTTTAGTTCTCCAGTGTAAATCTCCTTTTTAGCCAGATCCAACTCATAGATTCTTGTTTAACAGAGTGAACTCCTGAGTCAGCAGGATCTGACAACTTGATTTCACATGCACCACCTTTGACTCTCAATTGTAGGTAGCTTCTAAGCAAGCCAATTTATCAGACTTGCTTAAAGCTCACTGAGCTTCATTGCCCTGTATTCTCTCCCCCCCCCCCCTAAAGAGTACCTCAATACCTCAATACTCTTCTTTAGTAATTAGAACTACCAGATGATTCACAAACAAGCTATTACTAGCTTGCACTACTTCTGAATCCCCAGATCTTTAAGTGAGGGTGGCTTCCTACTGCATGCAAATACTGTGACCTTGCACATGCACACTTGGTTGGGAGAGTTAAGTAATTGACCCTCATCTGAGCTATAATCAGTGATGGCATGCAGTATCTGACTATTGCTTTTATAAGTATAATACTCATTATTGTATGTCTCTGATTTGATATACTCCTCAAGGGCAGGAAGAGTTGCATCTGAGTCCTCCAACTCTTCAACTGTGTCTGGCACAGGCTCCTTGTTGCTAGCCTGTTGTTCTTCTCCTGCCTTTGACAGTGCTGCAGTATGTGTTGCCCTCACATATCCATGTTGATGCCTTACATTCATGCACAAAGTGGCCTGTTCTGCCACAGTGATAGCATACTGTAGTAGGCATGCCATCATTGGGAATTTTCGTTGTCTTTCCTCGGTGCTAACTCTATCTCTCAAACACCCCAACTTCGAGATTCAAGTGTGGATGTGTTGAGAAGTACGACGCCAATGCATAACTAGTCAGTAACTAGTAGACAACAGAGTAAACTTAGTCCTCAATTATGTCATAGCACTACTTTATCTAATAGATGGACATGATTCGTTGGAACGTGACATCGCCGAAGTTTTCCAAAGGCTCGGCTTCCTTGACGAGCTTTGGCTAAGTAATCGATGTCAGAATAATTCTTTCGTGGCGACAGAGAGTAGGTAAAGGACACACCGAGGCGTGATCATTGAACTCATTAATAAATGCATCTGCGGAGTCCTTCATTTCTTCAAGATCCTTTTTGATGATGGAAGCGACATCTCCGCGAGGAAGAGCTCGAAGAGCCGACAGACGTGCAATTATACCCTTCATGGATGCCATGAACTTGGGCTCTAAAACTTCAAGGTCACTTAGAATCTTCATCCCTTCGTCATCGGAGAATTTGGAAGTCATATTCTGATTCAAGAAACGGTGAGAATATGAATATGAAGGAAGCATCGTGAGATCCTGACGTTGATAGTATCTGTGGTATTGTTAGCGGCATCAATGAGAGCCATGGCAGAGTAGTGAATAGCCTGCGAAAGTAGACGACGAATTAGGAACACCTCATGTGTAGTACGAGGAACTAAGATAGTGCAGACCATGGCTTTTTCGACCGTGCCTCCGCCCAACATGGGGAAGTCATGGATCGTGGCGTTAAAATTGGTGATGGCCGGCGCAATTTTCATAATGATGCCGCTTTCAACCATAGCAAAGTTCTGAGCGACTGAAGCAGCGACGAAAGAGGCAAATACGAAGAGAGTCTTGAATTGCATAGTGAGAGATCTGAATGAGATGGCTTCAAGGAAAACCTCTCGCTCACTTATAATTGGCAGACGGGATCTGCCGTGACTGCAATGGAGCGGTAGTATAGTAATACCAATGCTCCAAATTTGTCTGTAACTCGTAACAAGATGCAAATAGTGTAGTCATGGTTGATTTCGAAGCTCATCGAATTATTGGAGCATCAGATGCAACTTGCCTGTCGCTGAGTATTCCAAGTATCAATTAGCCCAATACAAAACGAAAGGCGGCGATGAATTCCCCGAAACATCGTCAATACTCAGGAGATAGGAGTAACAGAGATGTAGAATTTGGACTCTTTCTGGATAATCAAGAGAGCCAATTTTGCATTGGACCCTGTTAGTCGTTTTTCAGGTAATGTCCAGGCAAACACAGTAGGATATGCATAACCAGTAATCACTACAGTAGCAGAAGTCGAAGAGTCAGTCATATGCTGAGAAGGAACGAAGGTACCAAAAAAGTGATGAATTTTCCCGAACTTCTACTTCAAATGGTCCACGTGACTGGGCTGAGAGCTCGGCTTATCAGCTCAGGCGTCGACTACATGCTTGTGTGGGAAACCGGGTGTTAACAGATGGTACTCAGTCAATGTATTAAATGACTGTATTTATATATATATATACCTACTCTGCTTGTTAGACACGGGTAATCTAGATAAGGTTAACGATACGCACCTCAGTCGATGTAGTAAACGACTGAGGCGTTTGGTCTCCGTCTCCGGTCAGTATTTCTTGGAACTATATAGTTCCTTTTCCTCCACAAATTTCCCTTTCCTCTGGCGACACAGAACACGTGATAGCCTCACGTGCCAACAGCGCTTGTGACTGATCCAACACCGGGGAAGCGGACAAAAGAAACACCTCGTTCTCATCTGTCTGTGGCCGTAATCACCCTCTCACTTTCACCCTTCCACTTTCCATTGTTAAACCGCTTTCTTTGTCTGCTTTCTCATCCTTACATATATATATATAATATATATGCGGCATTCCGCACATGATCCAACGCAGAGGGAAGTTAGGGATTAGGAAGTAGGGAACTGTACAGTTGGAAAATAATTCATTACTACTACGTATTAGTACTAACACAAAGCCATTGGTACACTTGTCTCAACAATATAAACTATGATACGGTACACGAACTCTCAGTCATTTACGTGCGACTGAGGGTGAATTTGGCTGCCCAAACTCGTGACTTATTCCTGACGACACTTAACTAGACTAATCTGTATCTGTACGTCATTACACATCATAGTATTGGTTCTAACAGCTTTTTTATGGCGAGCGTCGTCGACTTGAAGTTTCCATTGTCTTTCCCAGGCGCTTACCTATGTAATTCACTTGCAAGCTGTTATTCTCATCTCTTCTTCCGACACACAAGGCATAAGTCAAATTACTACAATGAAACCCAGTGCTAAGATTTCAACCAACACTTGTATAATAATAGAAAATGAGAGTTGGAACTCTAAGGCCTGGTAAACAATATCACTTTCTCGATTTCCATAGCATACGTACGTATTCTTGGCATATACTGGACAACTGACAGGAAAAGAATTTGGTTGGTTATATTGACTATCCTCTAAACACCTCAAGTCACAGATTCAGAAGTGGATATATTGATAGGTAAAAAAAAATCTAGAGAACAGGTTGCACTGCCAGGTTGTTCAAGTTGTCAGTCTCCGTATCGTAGCTTCCGCTCTGTTAATCACACTCTACTATACGATAGAGTGTCATGACTTGGTTAAACGTGGAACTGCCGAGGCCATCGAAAGGCTCAAATTCCTTGAGGATATGTTTCTAAGTAATCACTGTCAGACTAATCTTTCGAGATGACAGAGACCAGGTAAAGGTCACACCGAGACGTGGACATCAAACGCATTCGTAAATTCATCGAAGCAGTCCTTCAATTCTTCAAGATCCTTTCTGATAATGCAATGGACATCTCCGTAAGGAAGAGCTCGAAGGGCCGGCAGGCGCGCAATTACACCTTCCAAGGATGCCACGAAGTTGCGCTTCACATCAGTAAGGTCATGGATAATATTCATCCCTTCAATATCAGAGAAATTTGAAGTCATATTCTTGTTGAATACAGGTTAGATTAGGGAGGAAAGTGCACTGAGATATAAATACGAACTTTCATGATATCAGTCGTGTTGTTGGCGGCATCAATGAGAGTCACAGCGGAGTAGTGAATAGCCTGTGAAAAGGAGTAGACTGTGGATTAGAACATACTTCAAATATAAGTACTAGGAAGTAAAGATAGTGCGGACCATGGCCTGTTCGACCGTGCCACCGGCCAGTATGGAATAGTTTTGGACCTTGACGTTGAGGTTGATTAGAGCCGGTGCAATCTTCGTATTGATGGCGTTCTCAACCAGAGAACTTGGAGAGTCCTGAGCGACTGCAGCAGCGATGAAAGAGGCAACTACGAAGAGGGTCTTGAATTGCATAGTGAGATATTTAAGACGAGATAGTCGCAAGGAAAGCTTCACGCTCATTTATATAGATACGGCGGATTCCATCCGCCGTGGCCGCAAGGGAGTACGGTCTATTCGAGAGCCAAATTTGAATTAGATTCAGCTGGTCGCTGTTCAGTTAGTGTCTAGACAACCCTAGTCGGATGCATTCTCATTATCAGTATCATTTCGATGAAAGAAGTTTAAGAGTCGCCAGCGCTATCAAGGAAAACGTGTAACAAAGAGTAACGGATTTTCCAGAATTTTAATCGCTCAACTAAAATGTGGCCGAAGGCCACAAAACCCCTTTCTTGTCATTCTTACAACTTCGAGTCCTTCCGGGCTATTCGAGTGCCAAGTTTGAAATCGGACTCTGTTAATCACTGCTTAGGCAGTGTCCAGGCAATCCTAGGATTCGTTCTTGTTGCCATACTAGTTCCATAGCAGAAGTTGAAAGGTGCATCTGCTAGCAAGGAAAGAGCGCACCCAAAACAGTGAATGAATGAATGAATTTCCCCAAGCCCAAAGACGCAAAACCCCGTCCCCTGCCACGTTCTCACGACTACATTAGTAGTACCGACATTACGTCAACATCTTTCAGTTTTTTTTTGTCAGCCTGTTTTGGATGGTTCGATGTCCTGGTATAGAAGGACTTACTTACCAAATGAGCAAAATCTTCATGGCTCCACAACAAACATTTGCTACTGCTGATAAGCTCTATGTATTGATTGTGGAGCCATACATTGGCGGTTCCACAACAGATGTACCTATGTGAACGACCTCATAGCCAATCAGTGGATAAATTTAGTTGCTTTGTAGACTTTCATCTAACACGCACCTTGTCATGCACAGGCTATGTTGACAGGCACGACGGGACAATGCTTGGTCCGCACATGCGAAATGAATAGAAATCAGATCGATCTTCATTAAGCTTGTAATTTTCAAATATGAAATTTGAAGAGGCATAGTTTTGGTTTCACGCAAGTACCGTACTGACATCATATGCAACATTAAAGAATAGGATTGGTTTCTATTCGCAATTCAAAAAGATAGAACGAGGATGGGCTTAAAACTGCTACTCACGACTCCTCAAGATTATATGCCAGGCTCTGATGTACAGCAAGAGTGCATATGGGGATAGATTTTATTAGATACTATCCTCAGACTGAGTCGAACGTCGGGTGATAGCCAAAGTCAGGAGAAGAAACACTATCATTGGTTAGTGATCCCAAATTGTGCATGAACGACCATCATAAACCCGAAGGTGAATTGGGAGGTTTCATCAACATGAACATCGAAGATCGGTTGGCTGGAGCATGAGTTTGGTTGATAATAAAAACAGAATAATACCGGCGTATGGCACCTCTTAATGAGCTCAGGCCTTCACTATTCTGACGACAATGGGACATATGAAGTCTATCTGTCAAATTCATAAACACTGGAAGACTGAGAAATTAAATGGTCTAAGCATACAACGAGGTTTAAGTGACGGAAATGAATTGGCTCATGAAGTATGGAGGCTTCGTCTTGGCGCGGAGGAAGGGTAGCGTGATCTTGGGCATGCTTGCTAACACTTCGTTTCGAGGAGCAAGGGTCGCTGGTGTTGGTATATGTATGAGGCAGTCTGCCATAAAGGAGGTTACTTCGCTACATCTTGATGTAGCTCCTAGAACCAACAGCGGGATCAGAGTACAACAGCTCCAATGCTTCTCAATTCCATAGAATCAATTTAGAGATAGCATCAAGAGGCATTCCGCACCCGCCTCATTCTTATACACATTTCGTCGATATGAATCGTAACGGCGGAGTCTACACGAAGGTGGACAATGCGAACGGACGATACAAATATGTCGTGAGGATGATGAGCACCGATCGCAGACATGAAATGTATACTGGGACGCCCTCGACGGTGTCTGTGGTGTTGTTTATTTGACCTTCCGTTTGTCGCTCAAGTGCAAGAAACAGAAACAGACTGGGGGTGGAGAGTTTTTCGCTTCTCAAAAGAACCTGCGCTCGGTGCTGCTAAAGTCTTGAAGGCGGCTCGAAGACGCTCGGGACCCTGTCGCAGATGTTTCAAAAATGAAATATCAAGTCCGAAGTCGAAACGTCGGCATCAGTCGATCGGAATGGTCGGTCGTTTGGAGTGACCCCCGTGACGGACATTGCATGCCAAAATTTACCGGACTGACACGTGCACTCCCCCGATTATCGAGGGTTTCCCTCGAGTCTTTTTTGGTTATTTTGGTTCTCTTCTGCTGTCGGATTCTACTGCGGATATGGAAAATGCCGACGCACAAGCTATCGTCTCACTCGCTACCAAAGCAGTCTTTCTCTCCCTTCATCAGTCTGGTCTCACCTTCGCATTCACCGGCAACGTCGCACAAACAATATACGGAGTAGCACGAGATTTGCCGACTGAGGTGCGTGCCTTGCTCTCTACAAGACATATCCTCTCATCATGACCCAGAAAATAGAAATCTCCTTATTCACAACTGTCGCTTCGATCCCTGAGCTGAAGCAATCACTCGCGCGAACACATCCCACTTGGTTCAGATATGCCCTCACTTCGAGACGCATGTGGTATCATAACGCCGCTCTTGCAGCACAGACACGCTCTCGAAGTAATATTGAGATCGTAATTGTTGCATCATCGGGTTCTATTTCCTATCTGGAAACCCTAAATGGCTTGCCGCTCATACCATATTCTTTCATCCTCCTCCGTGAACTCATGTTTTGGGACAGCACTTCAATAGAACATTCTCAATCCAGGGTGGCGCGAGAGAAAAATATCCTTCATATGCTCCGTATATTCAGACGACGCCCCGACTTTCTTCACGATTCTGGATTCGACGAGTCAATGCACGTGGCATCTGCAGAGAGAGTCGCACGTTTCTTTGCTGTACATTCGAATTATAGGAAAGAGTGGCAGCGGATGGGACTCATGACCTATCGCCCTCGCAGGAAGACAGCAGACAGCGAGACGGACGGAATCACCCCCCTCTCGCATGATAAGCCCCTTCCGAAAGAGCATCATAATCTGCTAGCCGCCATACAAAGTATGGTCATAACAATAGATACATCCCGAGATCCATCGCCGTCTATGCAAACACCACCTGTACCTTCCACACCAGTGCCAAGGAGGAGGAAAGAGAAAAAGGTGAAACTACCACGGATGCAAATACGTCGTCTCGCTGCTCGGCAAACCGTCGAACTTCTCAGATCTCACGGGTATCCTTGCGCTTTGTTTGGTAGTATGGCCTGCAAGCTGTACGGTAATAAGCGCATCCCTAACGTTTGTCTTGGATATGCTGTCTTTCCAATGCTGAATTTTCATCTATAGGATATCGATGTCCTTGTGCTTCCACCTCCAGATAGCACCATTGATGGTCTTCCTCCGACTCAAGAGTCATTGAAGGAACTTCTCGTCGCTTCGGCACCGACGTCTTTCGTTCTCCGTCCCGCTCGTGACCCCGAGGCAACGTACAAAGTCCTTTATTTCCTTCCAACACCTACGTCAAAGCCGACCCTTCATCAAGCATCCAAGGTTGATATCCTCCTTCCTGGAGTGATGTCCCTGCCTGCGCTTCCACCGTCTGGAGTGTGGTGGCGTCCTAACATAATCTCTCCTGAAATGCAGAAGAATATCGATGCAAGTGGGTCAGTTCCTGCTGAATCCCAGTCAAACGTTCCTGTACTCCCGTTTAGTGTACTGCTACTTCAAAAGCTGCAGGCATGGGATGATCATCGGAGTGCTGAAGAGGCACGGTACAAGAAGAAGGCACCCATTGACGTTCAGGATCTAGAGTGGATGCTAGGCGTCGCGGTTCCGAGGTACTTGAGATTGGATCCGGGAAAGAGTGCAATTATCTGGCGCAATCGGGAACTCTTTGATGAAGAGTTCGAAAAGCGGTCGAAGCAGAGGGTTATTGAGTTTTGTGAGCTATATCCTACGTGGACAAGAGTTTGGAGAAGTTTGGGTTTCCAAGTGCCGTAGTTACTTAATGTGTGTTGTCCTTTTACAGGCTTCCAGTGAAGAGGGTTTTGTTCAGAGGGAAGACTGCCAAATCAGTATTTGTGAATTATCTCCTCCGTCTATCACACAAATTCTCAATGCATTCCTGCTGTCGTATTGTACGACATTATGTCGAAGCACTTACAGTTGAAGGACGAAGATATCTCGTCGGGTTTGTTTCAGCGCGCTGAATATTTCAGATGACCCATTTCATCCATTCAAACTCAGAAATTGCGTCCTCGATCGACAGGAGTGGAAGAGATCAAATCTGCAGATTATTTTAGATTCAATCTCAAAAGTCAGGGTCGACTTCTAGGTATGGTCTAGAATAAGGCCGGCGCTCTTTCAACTGTTTCTATTTTCAGGAAGATATGCACGCCCACGAGTCAATAAATCCTTATGGTCATTGTTATTATGAACCATTACCACACCAAAGATTTTGATCTTATTCCTGGAACTACCTCGACCGTCCCAATCATCGATACGGACACCTCACGGTCGAAGTCAAGGCGTAACAAACCACAAATTTTACAGATATAAGCGACTTTGTCCATGTATGGGGGTATGAATGATGAAGCGATAGTGCGAGGCACCGCACTCAAGCGCTGGAGATAGAAACCTTAAATTCGGAGACGTCGTGCTCGCAATTTGATGGCATGTCATTGGTTCTCTCTCATCTAATCGCGTTGTCAGCAGAAATATCAGAGAACTGCCTCATCAATTCTTTGCCACGATCAAAATACACACAGATAAGATCGGGAGGACGACATTCCCTAAAATGCAATAGTTTTCTGGCCATTACAGTGTAGAGGCGGTGTTCTAACCACGCTGTATATTTTCGAACCGCCACGCTATAGAAGATACAGAATTCCCGCCATTATCCTGTCCTAGGAGCTCTCTCCGGTCGTTCAGTACCATGACTGAACAAGTGCAAAGTGAGGTTTGTGATGTCCTTCAGTTGTCGAGCTTCGACGCTGTTTGTGATCTCTGCCTTTTATTTATCGCTTTTGTACCACAAGATTGAGAGGTTACGACCTCCGTGCCCACGAAATTATATCGCAAAAGTTTGTTTTGGGGTACAATTCACGACACTTCGAAGGTACCTTCGATTTTTTACAGCATCTTCTGACGCTTCTGCCTATAAAATAGCTGCTTTCAATATGCATGCAGCTTAGTCCCATCAATGTTCGTTGTTTTCAACTCCTTGGATTCTGCATATGATTTGTCGCAGGTTGCAAAATATATGCTCGCTCTGAGTACAAATGAAAGTTTGAATGGGCAATTCAATACTTGAACGAAGGTGATACTTAGAGCATCCTTCCATTTGGACCACATTTACAGTTTAATAATTGAACTTTGATTATCGTGAATTCCTCGGAGATTCACACCAAAAACGTAATTCGCGTTCTGAGTTTCTCTTCTCAACTTAAGAATAATCTGTTAAAGACTGGTAAACACGAGAGCCAAAGAGATAGGACTTCAAATGGTCAGTGAAGAGCAGTAACCTCAACCATGGACAGAACACAAGTCCTCAATCGAACTGAAAAACTTGATCTCGTCGGACTGAGATGCGGGCCGGACCGAACCGGAGGTTCCCGGCAGCCCATGTAAGCAGGTCTCAGCTTGGGCCGTTTGTTCTCACAATCGTGATTATGGTCTGCCAGGTCTTGAATCGATATTGTTCTTATCAACTGTTTTACCTTCAACTAGCGGCACAAGCAACATTCATACGTTTTTCCGAGCGAAATTGATATTCTTACTTGAATCCTCTCTGGTTATACGTTATACCAAGTTCACAAGTTACTGGTCGCAAGCAGAGGCGTCTTGGGATTAGCTCAAATGACTAAAGCCAGCTTGCCAAGAGCATCGGTAGTCACGCTCACGGAATGC
The DNA here is from genome assembly GCA_003313675.1 of Termitomyces heimii. NCBI lineage: Eukaryota > Fungi > Basidiomycota > Agaricomycetes > Agaricales > Lyophyllaceae > Termitomyces > Termitomyces heimii. The sequence continues at coordinate 14,170 of QLON01003311.1, forward strand.
CGTAACTTCTCGCCTCGGCCATAAAATCTGTAGTCTTGAGAAGTTTGATTGCGGAATTATAATATACAACAGCCATGTGACAGAGGTGTCCTTGACTCCCTGTTCGTGCTCCTCTCTTCCCGCTCTCATCTCCGATATACCCTGCCTCTGACCATGGGCCAAAAAAGGGACCAGATTTTCAAGAATATTCGCGTTTACTGTGAGTGCACTTCTATCATTATTGTGAGTCAAGATAAATCCTTGTACAAGGGCTTGCTTTCATCGTGTACTGGGGAATAGTTCTGTTTGGTTATGATACGTCCGTTCAAAGCTCTCTACTGCGTCTTCTCTTATAATAACAACCGTGAACATCTAGTGGAATTGCGTATGTCATTTGTTTTCCACATTTAATTCATGTACAGACTTCTACAGTGGCGGAGTCGTGAACTCTCCCTATTTCCAATCACATTTTGGGCTTAATGACCAAAAACACCTCAATGATGTATCCTCAAATGTTGTATCAGTGTTACAGGCAGGAGCTTTCTTTGGCTCTTTGGGAAGTGCACCGGTATCTGGTACGTTTATGCCTATCTTGCACTCTCTCTGGAAATCAACCTCATAACTGGGGCGGGCAACCCTTATATTCGTGATTGACTTAACCAGAGGCGGACGGGTTTCCCCCTATCTACACACATGCTCACTCATGTTACTTTCAGCCAGAATCGGACGCCGGTTTACACTCTTCGTATTCACCGTTGTCTTTGTCGTTGGCGCGGTATGTTTCTCAGTTACGCAGGATCTATGTACAAGCTCACAATCATGCCCACAGATCCTTACCACGGTTGCCCAAGGTTCCAATGGCTTATCAGAGATCTATTCAGGACGCGTGATATCTGGCATCGGCATTGGAGCAATATCTGCAGTTGCGCCTGCTTTCGTCTCGGAATGCGCTCCAAAAGATGTGCGAGGGCGTATCACGGGGTGCTTCCAGATTATGGTATGCGTTTCTTTCGTCTGCCCTGCTGGATGTCGAAGTCTCGATGAAGAATCTGACAACGCATGGCATGTAGGTTGCTCTTGGGGTGATGATATCATACTTCATCAATTGTTAGCATTTTTACTTACTCACGTGTATCCCCCTGACCTTTATCCGTTACAGTCGGCGTGGGCATTCACATTCCATCGGGCGCTAGGATCTGGAGGATCCCTTTCGGCCTTCAGCTTGTACCCGCCGGCATCATGGTCTTCGGTCTTCTGACCATCAAGGTATGGGAATTTGGCCTCATCGTTCGAATCGGTCCATCATATCTTGTGATAGGAGTCGCCTCGATGGCTCGCGTCAGTCGATCGTCGGGAAGAGGCTATCAAAACTTTAGCATACTTCAGAAAAGACTCTGTTACATCACAAGCGGTCGTCGAAGAGATGTACGAGATACAGGCAGCTATAGAGGAGGAGCGTGAAGCACGTAAGGGGCTTGGATGGAAGGAGGCTTTCTTCGGGAAGGGAAACTTTGTCCGTTTTGTGATAGCCTTCGTCATTTTCCTCCTCCAGCAATGGGCAGGACAGAACTCAGTCAAGTATATGATTTTGCAATTTTATATTTGTATCCTTTCTGATTTACCCATCTGAAACGTTCAGCTATTATGCACCTCAGATCTTCAACGCTGTACGTTCTGCTCTGTCTGACTGCGTGTGGTATTCATCGTCTCAAGTTCTGTATCAGATTGGATTCACTGGTGTCAAGAATTCATTACTTGCCAGTGGAATATATGGTGTGATCCATTCTTCATTAAAATCTAATGCCTTGACATATCTATCTTTAGGTGTTGTGAAATTGGTTGCTACTGCACTTTTCATCTTCTTTGGTGTTGAAACTCTCGGTCGCAAACTTTCGCTCTTGATTTCGGCAATGGGCATGGGAACTCTTTTCTATATCATTGGGGCGCTTTTGAAAACGCACCCACCTCCCCCAGTAGTTGAGGGACAACCTCCGCCAGCTCCTCCACCTGCGTCAAGAGCGATGGCAGGGTTACTCTATATTTACGTGTGCTTCTATTCGATGGGCTGGGGTTGGTTACTGCTCATCCTGCCTTTGATGCAGAAACTGAATGTTGATCGATTAGGTCCACTTCCTTGGGTCTACGTTTCTGATATCTTCCCTACGCGCACCAGGCATTATGGCCTCGCAGTCGCTAGCGCGTCTCAGTGGCTGTGGAGTAGGCATTCTGCCCCCACCGTTGATGACAATTGCTGACTCACGTTTGCGTAGATTTTGTGGTGTCAAAGGTCACGCCTCAGATGGTTACGAACCTTGGTTACAAGATTTTCATAATGTTCGCGACAGTGAACATTGGCGCCATGGGTTTGTTTTCTTTGTGAGTCGTCCTTATTTATTTCCTTTATTTCGTTTTGATGACTCACTACGCAACGCCCAGGCTCATACCTGAGACCAAGGGACGCAGTCTTGAAGAGATGGATATCATCTTTGGCACAATTTCTGAAGATCAACGAAAAGCAGATATTGAGAAACAGACACGAGGTAAAATCTATATTTATCGCATGCAACACAGTTTTTCACCAACTTCTCCAGCGCGCGCAGAAAGTCCAAAGGAATTTTCACAACATTCAGTTGACGAAAAAGCGTAAGATTGGTGCATGACATGAACATTCAGTGTTTCCACGAGAACCAATGACAGTATGGTTAATTTTGTTGTAAGATTAGTATCTTCTCAGATGCAAACGACTAAGGATTCTTAATGTGATGTGAGGCGATGAATTCGTTGAATCCGCAGTTCTCAAATTGCTGTCCATCATACGTGTCCATAAATGGATTGAGCTTGGCAACAGGCCAGCACCTCGTCTTAACGTCATCATCGAGCGTTTCTTGTACTTGAAAGGACTACTCTGCCTGGAAGGAGATGATTGTGGTCGTTTCACTCGAGCTATGGCCTGGGGCATGCCAGTTTAAGATGTGTTGCCTCAGGTACATCAGGCGGCCACAAGTTTCCTTCAGCAATCATCCGCAGTAATTGACAAATAGCCTGTTTGGCTAGAACTTCTTGGCCTTCCACAGGCGTACCTTGATGCTTTATAAGATGGGCTTGTTTATATGTAAAGGGAAACGAGGTTGCCTGTTGGCAATACTAGTTCTCTGGTTTCCTTTATTGTCTCTTTCAACTACAAAGTAGTTCATATAACTCGTCATTCCTAACAACCCCGTTTCGCAACGATGTCCTGCCTTTCTTCATCCATTCGCAAACAACCCAATGCTTCTCATGATATGGATGTCTATTCTGCCTCTCAGATTCAACAACCAAAATATTCACAGCTGTGCCATCGCTGCCAGGTTCGTTATAGCTGGTCTGCCAGACCTGATTGTGAAGACCACGATTGTATCAAATTACAGAAAACCCATTGCCATGGATCTCATCTTCGTTGCCTCCTTGTAGCAACTATTGCAGTCTTCCTTACTATATCCATTCTTTTCGCCCTCTCATACATCTGCGACATTTCTAACGCATTGTCATGGGGTGTCGATGGCTTCGCTAGGCGTGCTACGGAGGGGACAACAGGCGATAATGGAACATTCGTTGACAATAAATGTACTCCAAAGTTCACTCTGTTTGCTTCATCAAAATTGCTAAAACGCCTATTACAGTGTATCTCATCATCATCTTCGTTGGACTTTTTTTGGTGATTGTCCTTGGTATTTTGTTGAGTGCCTGGTGCTGTAGAGGTATGGTGTCATTCAACGTTTGATATTCAATCCTATTGATATTTACGTTGTAGCTGCGTTTGAAAACCCTATATGCTGTCCATGCTACCTATGTGCATGCTGCGGTGGCCTTGGTAACTCGTTTTCCTTTGAGTCAATGTCAGAACTGATAATTCGACATAGCTTGTTTGGAATGCATAGGTTGTGGGCTCTGTGCAGAAGGGGTAGAGCAAGTGTAAAGTTAGAAATCTGGATTTCTGCCTTCCTATTCACTTCTTGGACGTAGCTTGGACAATATTCAGCTATGGATTCCGCTCTACTTATTCTTGTAATTGCATCACGAGTAACTCATTTTCATGTGGACGATCGTTGATCCACTATCAATCGGCTCCATGATGACAATATATAGGTCTTTGCCCAAAAATTTTCTCCTGTTTTCAATTACTCGTCTCATTGTGACACCTATCAAAATATTGTAAACAAGTTTACCGCTATTGATCTCGTGCGTTAACACCTAGTCCGGTTCATAGCCATAGTCTATGTCTGGGAGTAATTAAGTTAGTCACCATTCGATCTGCTCTTCAATCCAACATAACTTGAAAATATCTTGGTCGTCGGATCATCAGCTTGCTCAATGGCGCTCAGTATGACAGACTGTAATAGAGTGAGCGAAGGTACTCAGAGAACTCTTGATTCTGTTTGAATGCACTAGATCCTGAAAGGATGGTCGAGGCATCTTCATCTAAGGACAAGCATATGGCGCAGTGGACATTCGCTGAAGTAAGCAACTGAGGACAAACGATCACTGAAGGAGGAAGGGAAGTATGAACCCAAACATCTTAACTGCACTTTGTTGCTTACCCACGCCGTAGTATTTAATAGCGACAACCATGAGCGCCATGTGTTAAAGCCGAATACTCACGCTTTGTACCGTCACTAATGATACTCTGGACATTAGCACTTGTGGTTACCTAGGTCCAGATAGTCCAGAGTTAAACAACGCGAAGCCACTGCGCAATTGCGTCCGGAAGACGCTGAGATAATCTCTGCGTCACGTGCAAGCACACCTTCGTGACCCCGGGACACTCGGAGACTGCATCGACTTCGATCCCAAGCTCATTGATGATATTAGTCCCCCCCACATAGTGAAGCGCCAACGCCGCGCTCTATGCAGGTACTCCGGAGATGATGAGTTCTAACCGCCAATTGTCATGGAATCCACTGGAATGCGACGTTGACGAATCCTGAGGACCCATTCTCATTGCCTTTTGTGGATCATAATGCTCCCCTATGACCAAGCTACTCAAGTTGTGCTTGTTTGACCACTTTCGTGGCTCATAGAACAAGACAGAATCCCAGCCATCGCATTTTAATCGACGCATACCGCATACTGATTCAAGAATCCGGGAATTTCTAGGAGAGATGCGATAGATTTGTTATGTGCTGCTGTATTTCTCTCCGCAAGGACACATCCATACGTTCTCATGCAGAGGTGAGTTGTATCATTCATCGATATTCTGCTTGCCAAACATGTTTCCAACTCATGTACTTCGTATGTGCTTAACGTATCAGGGAACAACGGTTAACTTCATTCATATCAGTCTTTGACTACTGGAAAATCCAAAAGTGATTTGGTATCTGTTGTACACGGTAAGTGCTTATTTGCGTAAAGAAAGATGATTCCCCGACCTTTCGTATTGCCCAAATTCCATTTGTCGTCTGCTCAACGGTTAGGCACGATAATAGGCAGCCACTTCGGAGATTCGCCTCTCTTCCTCAGATATCTTGACAATCTAGAGATAATTTCGTACTCAATGAATGCAAATGTGAGTCAAATTATTGCATACTTCGATCTTGTCACGCAGTGCGTTTATCTCCTTCAAAAACATCATCACGGTAACACTATGTCCCGCCAGGAAAAGACGAAGCTCTTTCCACGCGGACGATGCGAGGATGGTTTGTTTTCGAAAGGCAAGGATCTTCAGTTCCAAGCTATATCAACAATCCCGATGCCCTTCAATCATATGAGTATCGATAGAGGCCGGTCAACTCACTCGAGAAGCATCGTCCGTATCTGTTGTACTTCACATGCTTCGCATGTATGTTCTATGCTGTAGAAGCTATCTTGAATGGAGCGGAGTGAGTCGTTGATACTGGAGGCTCGCGCTTTGGGTCGGAGAATATTTATGGCTCCACTCAAAAGGTATCCAGAGACCAAAAGGCAAATGACCTGGCCCGCCCGCTGAGCAGGTATTGTCGAGGAGATGGCAGGCCAAATTAATGGTGAGCTAAGGAGTATAAAGAAACAAGACTGACGCATGTGGTTGGGAGGCACTTGAGCTATCCTATCCTTTTAAACCCTAGGCGAGTGGAATCGTTTATCGGCATTGTTAGAGTGATCCGTTCACGACATCCACTGGAATATGCTGTCAAATACGACTTTTGATCCCTCCTGGTGTGTTCACATTAAGTAAGAATTGGATCGATGATATCTCCATGGCTGGATATGGTACTCGACTACGATTTGACGCGGATACTGGAATACGATCCTCATCTTTGGGCCGATGTTGAAGGACGGTTTACATAATACATACGAACACCTGTGATCATTCCTCAAGGGAAAATTTCTCCAAAAATTCGTTCCACTTGCGCCTCCTCCTCCTCTCTAGGTTCGATACTCTCAGATTAGATTCGTGAAAACACTTTGTTTCAAAAGTGATAGAATCCAGAAAGTATATACAACAAACAACATTGATAAAAAAAGCTACTGCTCGCTGACAAACACAGCCGCCATACCCATGCCACTACCTATACACATCGAAGTCACAAACACGCGTGCGCCATACTGCTTCGCAATGTTGAGGCCTGTGGCGATTTGGCGTGTGCCGGCTGGAGGTAGGACGTGATTAGTTAATGTGCGATGGGGAAGGATATGCAGTAGAAATAAAATCAAATTGTGGAGTGTGAAGATATTGATAGAAATATAGACCACAAATTGCACGTGAAGCGGAGAAGTCAAGTGAAAATATACGACACTCACTGCAACCTAATGGATGTCCGATGGCGATTGCACCACCATGCACATTGACCTTCTCAAAAGGAATCCCAAGTGCTCGAACGCTATATACGGCCTGGCTCGCGAAGGCTTCATTGATCTCAAAGAAATCAATGTCATCTTTCTTGAGGCCCGTCTTTTCCAGGACCTGCAATCAGGAAAATCTGATTATTTCCCTATGCACGAAAGACAGTAGTATCGCGCACCTTTGGAATAGCATACGCCGGGCCAACACCCATGATCCTAGGCGGGACACCGACGGTGGCAGCAAACACAAACTTGCCCTTGATCGGCAACCCGAGCCTCTCAGCGACATCGCGTCGGGCAAGCAGCACTGCGGCAGCACCATCACTAACCTGGCTTGCGTTGCCAGCGTGTGTCGAGCCATCCTTCGCAAACGCCGGTTTCAACTTGGCCAAACTCTCCTTGGTAACGCCATCCCTGATGCCATCATCGGCATCCACGAGCACCTCTTTCTCCTCCTCGTCGCCGTTCTTGTTCTTTACGAGTATCGTGGCTTTGATGGGAAGAATCTCGGGTTTGAATTTCCCGGCTTTTTGGGCGGCGCTGGCTTTTTGGAAGGAAGCAGCGGCAAAGGCATCTTGGTCTGCACGGGAGACGGAAAAGTCGTTCGCGACGGCTTCGGAGGTGAGACCCATGGGGAGGAGACAATCTTCGGCAAGCGGATGGGTAAGCACTTCAGGGGAAAAGGACGAGGGCATGCTCGAGGGACCGTATCCCATGGTCATACTCTCCACGCCAGCGCCTAGATGGAGGGATCAACATACGAACTCTGGAGGTAAAGTATATCAAAGTCAAACGGACCGATACCGATGTTAATCTCGCCTGCCTTGATCTGGTTCGCAATCTGGTTGACACTCGTGAGCCCGCTGGAGCATTGGCGATTGACCGTGTTCAAGCTAGTCGTATCCGGAATACCTGCATGGAGTGCGGCCATGCGGGCTGCATTGGCACCTCCACCAGGCGGGAGGACGTTGCCCACGCTTATGTCATCGATGAGCTTGGGATCGAGGTTAACAGAGGTGTAGGCAGCACGGAGGACATGAGAAAGGAGATGTTCTGGGTAAGTATCCTTGAATCCGCCCTTGCGGGCTTTGGTGATGGCGGTCCGGACGGCAGAGACTATGACGACGTCATCGGGGCGTTTGGCAAGGATCTTGGCCTTTGCGGGAGAGACCGAAGTGGATGGGTGCAGCGACATGGTGGACAGAATGGAGCCCAGAGGAATTTGGAGAGTCAACTTTATGGATCCGCGCACAATCACATGGAGGTCCCTGCCAAACATGTGCAATTCCGGTCACTATTCGGTAATCACTTCATCGGTGGTCAATAACCTTGAACGCATATCCTCGCACGACCGAGTACCCCAACGGCTTTCACGCCGACGTTGACAGTGTGTCAGCGGGATTGGTCATAGTCCCTTGATTGCCTGTTCGAACCGGGATCCGAGGATATGCTCAGGAAAGTTATCTTCAATTTTTTGTTCTTGATGAGAACACTGTCACTATGCCACGGATGGACTCGACCATGTTCCTTGCTTTGGAGTCTGCAAGCTGCCCGTTCTGCTGACGACAC
>QLON01003312.1:0-18547 GCA_003313675.1 Termitomyces heimii
TTAGTCCTGTTCTTCTCGCGATGTCATAGGCATTCTCATTGGGAGCGTTGGTTCTATCTTTGAATAATCTATTGCCAATGTTTACACAACGTTTTGTAGCCCGATCATAGGTGCCCTGGCAATACCTCAGGACAATTTTGTTCCCAATGGGTTTGCCATGTATACAGTCTGGTTATGCATTGTTTCAACGGTTATTTCGGCAATTTTGGCCTTTGTCTACATTGTAACATATACCTTTGATGTGAGTTTCACACTCTCATTCCAGAAGCCCTGTTATTGAGTTCCTTACTCAATTAGGTCTCTGAAGTCTCAAAAATCATCATCTTGTTCATAGCTATGTCTATGACCTTGGCCTTTTTCTCTGGATGCATTGCCATTTTGTCTATCATCATTTCTTTGCATCCCTACATTGTGATTCCCTTTATCATCGTCTTCCCACTAGCAATTGTATTTACTTTCATTCGCCATTTATTTTTTTCTGACTGAATGCCTTACAATGTACAATCTCATTTCTTGTATTCCATTATGTCGTTTTACTTGTTCTTTTTTGTCACATCGTATGATCATCAAAGAATCCGATGAGCAGTGTTGACGAGCATGTCGCGTATCATACGATAGGCGACGCACTTGTCGATGCGATAGGTGTTTCTAATCTGTATTTCTACAGAAATACTCAAAGATTATCTAATCTATGTTTCCCAAGGAACATTTAAGGTTTTTCTAATACGTTTTTTGTGAGAGAAACAAAGAATTTTCCCTTGAAAACACTTGAAAGAAATACAACAAGTGTTCACAAAGAAACTCAATAATGTAAACATCATTTTCTTCTTGAGAAAAACACTAGAAACACGATTAATTTTAATTATCTGTATCTCAGGAATAATCGAAAGAAAAATTTTTCCTTTATCTCAAGGGAAATCATTGAGAAACTTTTATGTAATACTTGAGAAAAACAATTTAGAAATTACATAACGTGTTTCTAACAGGTTTTTCTCAAGAAACCCCAAGGATTTCCCGAAGTGTCTGTAGCCTACAACTACTTATGTAAGCAATCCCTTTTTGCTTCAAGATCTGCCAGTTTAGCCTTTAATTTTGGCCAGTTCTTATCCTTGATCATCTGATACAACTAGTCAGACCTTTCAAATAACAAACAGCCACCACTTACCTTGTTACATATCTTCTTGACATCTCTCTTATCCTGCTTCCTGTAGCATTTGGTTAAATCCAGCCTTTCCTAAGCAATGGCATAAATAGTTTCCTGTTCAGAGCTGTCAAATTGTGAAATAAAAGCTCAAAGTCAAGGATGCACTGCTAATTGCTTGACAGACTTTTTAGACCAGCCAGTCTTAGCCAGCTTAGTTGCAAGGTTGAAACCTCTGCTGTTTGGTCTTCCTGGCTCACCATGAGGCCTTGGTATCTTTCTGTTAATGCTACTGCAAGTGTAGGGAGTCTCTAGATTATGAGGAGGCTTGTCCTCAGGTTTCTGGGTTTACTATCACAGTTAGATTGTCCAGTTCAAACTCCATACACATGGCAGTTGGCAGGAACAGCAGAGGTAGAAGTGTAATGAATTCAATGCAAGCTGAATGCAGAGGATATGGTCTCTTTCAACATGAAGTCTCATATTGGATTGGAAATTTATCAAGAACATGCCATCCTTACACTATGATTATATGTCTATCTCCACAATTATGCTTTGGCATTTGCTGCTTTAGCACTTGATTCAGCTTTTAGGACAAAGACACCTTTATCTGGATTCATTACATAATCTATTTGGGGCCTTCATTTGTTCTTTTATTTCTTTCATTACACACTTGTCCCTTTTTGATACAAGTGCAAGGCAATTAGTGTGTTTGCAAGAGATGAGTATATTCATGCATGAGAAACAAAGCACATGGGTGAGCTATCAAAGCCCTTTTCTTTCTTTCAATATATTGACAAAGGTTTGGAGACATCGACAAAGAGTTGTGTGTTATCAGCATATATCAGAGATAAATTACAACAGGTGGAGGTATAGCCTCTTTTAACTATTTTTAATTATGCCTATTGAATTAGCTTTTTTAGGCAGCCACCAATCAGGCCTCTAAGGTAAAAGATAGTACCATTTAAAACTTCACTTCTGAGTTGTTGCAAATCAAAAAGGATCTCTACAATATTTAGCTCCACAAGGAAGCACTGCGATTTCCCTGCTCATTGCCTGCACACATTGACAGGCTGCATAGTGCATACCCAGGCTGGAATGTACAAGCTGGAGAACCAGGATGAGCAAAGGTGTTCTACTTGTGAAAGAAATAAGCAGAGAGGGCAAAGAGGAGAAAGAGGAGTTTAACCAATCCCAGGAGCTGACTAAGACATCCACATTCAAATGCACCTTCACAGAGCTAGGCATTGTCTGCTATTAGATGGTCTGCATATCACCATATCAATTAAAGTACAAAATGTAAGGAAGGGATTATAAACATAAAACAAAACATGCTCAAGTCTGCTAGCTAAGTATCACCTGTCCCAAATTCCCCAGATGGGGCCTGTGGAGGTGGGGGAGTATCCAAATGCTTGGTGAGTGAGAGTGGCAAGGCAATCATCTAGTTGACAAGTAGGTAAAGAATAGCATGAATGATGCCAAATGGAGCACCAATAACCCTTCATTCTGGTGCATTAATACTGAGAGAGGGCATTTGAATGCTCTCTGGGGGTCCTGGCCATTGACAAATTGGCAGGAGGAAGGGGAGGAAGAAGAGGTGGATGAGGCAATCCTCAGCATGAACAATGCTGAACAAAGTGTCAATAATGCTTCATTTGGGTGTGTGGATGCTGAGAGAGGGCATTTGGGCACTTTCTGAGAGTCCTGAGTGGCAATGAGCTGGCAGGAAGGAGGGGAGGAGGAAGGAGTAGGTAAAGGGCAGTCTCAAGCACCAACAATGCTTTGTTTTAGTGTGTTAATACTGAGAGAGGGCATTTGGATGCTCTCTAGGATCCTGGCTGTCGATGAGCTGGCAGGAAAGAAGGGAGAAGGAAGGGCAATGGGCAGACATCTTAGAGCATGAGAATATACCCAGATTTTGCTCTTATAAGCTCAGCCTTATGAGAACATCCCCTATTTTTCTCTCTTCACTTGACTGCCACCATCACTTTATAATAATTTATATTTTACATGTCCATAAGCTCTGTTCTATCCAAAGTCTTTTCTGCCAAGGCACACCCTATGATGATGAATGACCTGCAGCCTTATTTCTTCCAAATCTTGCTTATGGTATATGGGGTTTCTTGTAAATTTGTCTTAGTCCTGCTCTTCTCATGATATTATAGGCATTCTCATTGAGAGTGTTGGTTCTATCTTTGAAAAATCTATTGCCAATGTTTACACAATGTTTCATAGCCCAATCATAGGTGCCCTGGCAATACCTCAGAACAATTTTGTTCCCAATGGGTTTGCCATATATATAGTCTAGTTATGTGTTATTTCAATGGTTATTTTGGCAATTTTGGCCTTTGTCTACATTGTAACATATACCTTTGATGTAAGTTTCACACTCTCATTCCAGAAGCCTTGTTATTGAGTTCCTTACTCAATAAGGTCTCTGAAGTCTCAAAAATTGTCATCTTGTTCATAGCTATGTCTATGACCTTGGCCTTTTGCTCTGGATGCATTGCCATTTTGTCTATCATTATTTCTTTGCAACTCTATGTTGTGATTCCCTTTATCATCATCTTCTTGCTAGCAATTGTATTTACTTTCATTCACCATTTAGTTTTTTCTGACTGAATGCCTTTTTTTTTCTACATTACATATATACAATCTTATTTCATATATTCCATTATGTCATTTTACTTGTTCTTTTTTTGGATTTAAATGTAAATTTTGATGAGTGCATCACATTTGTATGATCATCAAAGAATCCAATGAATAGTGTTGATGAGCATGGTGCATATTGTATGATATGCAACATGCTTGTCAACACAATAGGTGTTTCTAATCTGTGTTTCTACAGAAATACTCAAAGATTATCTAATTTATATTTCCTGAGGAACATTTAAGGTTTTTCTAATATGTTTTTTGTGAGAAAAACAAAGAATTTTCCCTTGAAAACACTTGAAAGAAATACAACAAGTGTTCACAAAGAAATACAATAATGTAAACATTATTTTCTTCTTGAAAAAAACACTAGAAACATGATTAATTTTATCTATCTGTATCTTAGAAATAATCAAAAGAAAATTTTTTCCTTTATCTCAAGAGAAATCATTGAGAAACTTTAACTTTTTTTTTCTGTTTTTCAAAATAAATTTTATGTAATACTTGAGAAAAACAATTTAGAAATTACATAACATATTTCTAACAGGTTTTTCTCAAGGAACCCCAGGGATGTCACGACCCCTTCTGGAGTCCCCTGGGACAACCCCGGAGCCCCACCCAGGACCCTCTTTTATTAATCCCACAACATGCCCTGCCCCTGCAACTACTGACACTGCCTCCAACTCACATCACAACCACTATCAGCCAACCCCTGGAAACCCTGCATCATAGACCCTGGGATCAACTGCCATCATCTGCCAGATCATGCTACCTGCTTTCAGCCATTACACATTACAACTCCCCCTGCGCCAATTGATCGCACACCCCACATGCATGATCCAAGTATACAGTTCTAGCCCATTACTCAATGCCTCCCAGAAACCATCCCAGACACCCTGGAACCCCGAGACCCAACTCTGTAGTACTTATAGTGTAGTTCACCCTTGTATTAGTTAGTCTTAATATTACCTAAATTGTTATGTGCCCTTTTACTTGACTGATATGTGCTGACTGGCATGCTTTGACTAGCATACCTAAATAATTGCATGCTCTAAGTTTGGTATGCACTTTGCGACTCATAATTTGCTAACCAGGTCTTATCTTAGAACCTCCAATTCTGACTTGACCCCCACCAACTCCCAGCCTCCACAAAACACCCAAAACCCCAGATCAAATCCATTCCCCTGGGATCGACCCCCTGTCCATGTCTTGAACCCCAGAGCCCAAGCCCCAGAGCTCCAGACACCTGAGTATCTGTAGATCAAGTCCGCCTTATAAGGGCGTTGCTTTCCCAGAAAGCCCCTGACTCAGTGGAACCTGACAAGGGATTTCCTGAAGTGATTTTGAATCACTTAATTGTAGTATTTCATCAGTAGCACATTGCATGATTGTTCTCTTCTCAACATAATTACTCACTAGAAGAGTAAGGAGGAAATGGCTTGCACATCTGGTCAGTCCTCTGCTTCTTCAGTTTTGGCTCCTGGCTCAGGCCTGCCTTCTTTTCATGCTAATGCCCTTGGTGCAACTTGTAGTGCAAGTGTGACTCTACATCACTTCCTTAATATTTCTACCATAAAATCTTTGCTATTCAGTTATTCTGACTTGGTTCTCCCCATAGTTATAAAAAGATCTATTTGTCATAGAATAGACTAGTTTTGCAACTAACAGGACTTATTCCAGTTCTGCCCACAAGACTCTGAGTATGTGACCTTACACTACTAATTTAATGGTCTAACATTATATATTTTGAACTACTACAAGTCCTAGCAAGAAGAAAACACCAACTGGTGATCTGTGGGCTACTACTCAGTCTGATCAACCATGGACACCCTAGTAGTGAGTTAACAAATCACCAAAAAGTTATTAATGGATTCTAGCAGATATAATTTGTGCCCAAGAGCAACAATGGCTCCAGAAACCAGAAAATCCCTCAATGAGATAAAAGCAAGGGATAAAATCCAACATGCAATGCCACTCCATATGTCCAGGCACAAATACATGGAGGAGGGGACAGAAGAACCAGGTCCTGCCTCAATAGTAGCCTCTTTATTATCAGCTTTGGCAAATGAGTCTTAGGAACCCACCTCAGTGAAAGTCTCTATGACTGAGATAGAATCAAAAGCATTGTTTCAGATGCCCACAAAGGAAAACTGGGACAATGCACTGGCCAATGTACTGTCAGAGGGAGGTAGCATAGCAGAGACTCCTCCCAAGTTAGTAGAACTAAAAGAAAATGAAAATAGTATACCCACCATGACAGGACTCCAGGATGAGTATATCCAAAGCTCAGGAAGTTGGGATAGGTGGAGTATTGCCCAAGAGGGAAAATTTGTAGAAGCAATAGAGCTAGCTAGTATAAATATGACATTAGAACAGCAAGAATGAGTCAATACTTGCTATGAAAATTTGAATATCAAAACCAAATGGATAGAAGGTGAGAGTCTTGCTTTAGGAAATCTGATAGAGGGAGCTCAGCTGAACCCTCTCACCATGGCAGGTCTGCTGGTGGTAATGTTTGGAGATGCCTTAAACCTTATATGTGAGGAACTTAAGGAATGCTTGAGGCAAAAAAAAGCCTTGAATATGGATATTTGTCAACTACAGAAGGAGATCAAAAGGAAGGTGCAAAGCAAAAAGGGTACTAAGCAGACCAGCTCAGAGCCCATTTCCCCTGAACTCCAGGACATGATTAGCTGGGTCATTGCCTAGACTTGAGAAAGTTAGGATCAGAATCAAACAAAGGTGGAGCAGAATCAGAGGAGAGGACCTTTGTCTCAGATAACAAAGAATAGCACTCTGGGCCAGGCCTTTGAGTGCCTTAAGGAGAAATTGGACTTTGAGTCTTTTAGGACCTCAGACACAGATCTGATCCATTCCTCCAATGAGTTAAGCTTGGAAGACCACAATGATTCCTCATTATCCAGTGATAGTGATCCCTCCAAGTCTTCTGAGGGACTGCCCTCTAGCAGTGATGAATTAGATGGGAGGTCACCTAAAGGGGGTTATAAGCAAAGGCAGAGAAAAGGGAGAATGACAAGGATGAAATCTTTAATCTGCCCAACTATGCCCACTAAATATGATGAGTTCCCAGACCTGCAGGCATTCTTATAATTAATGACTCATTGCACATCATATGTGAGATATAATGTACTGCAGTTTAAGAGCAAAGAATTTTTCTCTTATGAGATTGAGGGAGAGAAGTTGTGCCTTTGGAATCATGTCTGGGGGTGGGAATTATTAGTTCTTGTCACCCAGGTAGTATCTCTAAGATTTGAGGCTGAATTGTAATACTCTTTAGTATGTGAGTGACTGACAGGAATTCCAACTCCACATGTGGACCATTACCTGATAACCATGGTGGAAAATATATGGGCCTGGAATGCTGCCAAAGTGTTGCAGATGGGATCTCCCTACTATGTTTTAAAAATTGAAAATGCACCATACAATCAGAGGCAGTTCTGGCTGAATGAAAACTAGCCTAGGGTATGGACTGTCAATGATATAGTACTGCAGTTTAGTACAACAATTGAAGACCAGGAGCTCCAGAATCCACAATTTGATATTTGTACCTGGTATACTTGATGAGTGGCTTGGAATGACTAGATTCGGCATGGAGAATTCTGGGATTGGTAGGATAATGGCTTGTAGCCCCATTGGTAAGAGGATGCCTCAGCTGTGGAAAGTAGGGATAGATTCTATGAGTTAAGTCTTTATAGTTAGCAAGTTGAGCAGGGTACATATCTGGCAATCCAGAGGAGCCAGGCCTGGAAGAGAGCAGCAGGGTGATATGTTCCTAAACCTCTTGTGATTGTGGTAAAGCTTAATGGACATCTAGTGCAAGCACTATTAAAATATGAGTCTTTAGGAGATTTCATTTCCATTGCAGTGGTGGAACAGTTGAAGTTAGATAAAACTGAGCTTGGGAAGCCAGTGCCTGTTCAGTTGGCTATTCAGGGATCTTGGTCATGTATTAATTATGGGGCTACAACTATGTTGCAGTATCAAGGGATATCAGAAATGAGGTACTTTAATGTTATGAACTTACAAGATTACAATGTAATATTGGGCACACCCTGGATTTATCAACATAGGGTGACTTTTGGACTTAATCCAGCCAGGGTTATAGTAGGTGCAGTGATGGCTAAACTCATGGTAGAGGATTCTGCCATTTCTCAGTTGGCATCTCAAGCTGTAGAACTATATGAAAACAATCTGGCTCAAGCAAGAGAAGACCTACAGGAGTATGCAGCAGGTTTCTATAGGAGTATGCAGCACCTCTATGTAAGGTGGCTGGGGAGACACCACTTCTCCCATTGCATGCAATAAATCATGAAATCCCTTTAATAGACTCAGATAAGATTTATCCATAGAGACCTTTCTATTGTCTTGAGGCATTAAAGCCCCAGTGGAATGCCAAGCATGCTGCATATATAAAGACAGGGCAATGAGAAATTACAACAGCAGAAAATGCAGTTTCTATGATGTTTCTAAAAAAGCTGAATAAGGATGAAAAAACACCCTGACTTTGAATTGTCAGTGATTTTTGAGCTTGAAATGCTAATACTTATAAGAAGTCTTTTCTCCTGCCAGATATGGAGGGCATACTCTGTAGAGCTGCCAGGGCAAAATACAGGTCTATAATTGATGGTCAAGATGCCTATAAATAGATAAGAATTAGGCCTGACCATATCTTAAGAACAGCAATGACTATTCCAGATGGGACCATTGTGAGTTATGTGGTACAGTAGGGAGATTATAATGCTCCTGCTACCTATCAGGCTCTCATGAATTACCTATTTGCAGCTCATCTCAGTGATTTCATAAATGTGTATTTGGATGATATCATAATATATTCAGATACATTGGAAGACCATGTATAATATATAAAGTTGGTACTAGACATTTTGAGAAGAGAGAAAGTATACCTTAGCCAATACAAGTTTCATTTCTTATGTCCAGTAATGAAAGTTTTGGGCTAGGTAATTGATGAAGAAGGAATCAAGATGGATCTAAATAAAATCAATGCTTTAATCTGGTGAAAGGTATCAACTAATCAGAACTTATTGTGGAGATTCTTAGGAGCAGCTGGATATCTGGCAGATGACATAAATCATGTCCTAATTCCTATGGGAATTTTACATGAATTAACAGGAGACACTGTTCCTTTCAGATGGGAATTTACTCATCAGCATGCATCTAAGGATGTGAAGAACCTAGCTTCAATATATCATGAACATTATTAGAAACCTTTGATTTATAGTGTGGGAGCTCCACCAGTGAACTTGGTAATAGATGGCTGCTTGACAGGAATAGCTGGTATCATTAGCCAGGGCTATGACTGGAAAATGGCAGATGTGGCAGCCTTCTTCTCAGCAAAATTGAATTCAGCTCAACAAAATCACCTAGTACATGAAGCAGAGATGCTGGCTGGGGTTGACTCAATGCTCCAACATAGGAATATCCTACAGTGTATTAAGTTTTAGTGGTATACTGATTATAAGAGACTCATACACCTGCTTGAACAGAAGAACTTTTATCTGGATGGCAGGCTCATTGGATGAAAAAGATAGCTAAGTTTGATTTTGAGGTGATTTATATACCTAAGTCAGAGAATATACTTTCAGATACACTGTCCCAGCTTTATTCAAATAAGCAGCCAGGTACAGTAAGGGCTAGAAGTGAATACACTTACTTTGATATAATTAGCAATGATGCCCTAGATGAAAACCTTGTTACAATGCCAGTGCTTGTTGGTCTGAAAGATAGGAGCACTGCCTTGCAGCTTGAAACAGATAAATTAGTCCTATATCTGGGGAAGCAAAAGTTTTAGCATTAGGGCAAAGAATCAACTGAGACTAGTAGGCCAGAAACATCAAGGGAATTTGCAGCCTGGATGGCACCACATTTCATTCCAAGAGAACCAGAGAAATAAAATGAAGGGCAGGGGGGAATGATAGATAATCATACTAATCAATCCTTAGAATAGAATAATGAATGAGATGGTAAGCTGCCAGCAAGGAAGAAGTCATCATTACCTAGTGCAGATAACTGAGGAGTAGTTGATCAGATAGAATATTTGAATGATGAAACTTTAGCTTAGAGGTCACAAAAGCTTCAAGAAGTAATAAAGGACTTAACTCCACTTATGCTAGAAGAGTTACTTGGAATGGGTAAAGACCCAATTGACTTAGTAGCAGCCTGCAAAGGATAATACTATGAGGATAGCTGATTTAGAGGGATCTTGGAGAATTCTAAGGCATTCAAGAATTATAAAGTAATAAAAAACAAAATTATATATATAAAAACAGAGGGAAAGAAAGTATTATGCATTCCTTCAATTATTATATAAGGATGAAGTGCCCAAACAATTGTCATTTCAGAAGCACATTCATTGTTGGCTCACTTAGGGCCTAGGAAAACATTGTTATATTTACAGAATCATGTTTGGTGGAAAACCATGGCTCATTATGTACAAGAATACTGTAATACATGCTCAACCTGCAGTCAAAACAAACAAAACAAATACTTCAATCAGAAACCTTATGGATTGCTCCAATCATTAAGAGTGCCAACTTCCCCATGAGAAGTCATTGGAGTAGATTTTGTAGGCCCTCTACCAGAATCCAAAGACAGAGATAGCACTTATAATTCAATTACTATAATGATTGACTTGCTTATCTCCATGTTTCACTTAGTACCTAGCTGTACTACTTACACAGCCTGTTAAGTAGCTGAACTGATATTTGTGGAGGTCTACAAACATCATGGACTACTCAAAGCTAGTAATAGAGATTCATACTTTACAAGTAATTTCTAGTTACATCTGCATGAGTTAATTGGAATGCAATTGCAAATGTCATCAGCATATTATCCTCAATCAGATGGGTCTACTGAGTGTGCAAATAGAACAATTGTATAAATGATAAAGTAATATATAGGAATGAAATACAAGGATTAGATAACAAAACTACTTGCCATAGAGTATGCCATCAATTCAGCTAAGTCTGAGAGTACTGATTACTCACCCTTTTCCTTGAATTCTGAAAGACTTCCCAGACCTATGATATAGAACAATGTGGCACCAGATGAGTTTTCCAGAGTAAAAGTGTATGCCCAACAGTTAAAAACTGGCTCTAATTTCAGCTCATGATTGTATTTTGGCAGCACAAGTAAAATAGACTTGTAATGCTAATAGATGAAGACAAGTAGCACCCTTCATTAAAGATGACATAATATATGTATCTACAAAGAATTTCAACTGCTATCGCTGCATGGTGAGACGCCTCCAAAGAGAGTGCAGATGGACGAAAATAACTCACCTGCATATCAACTTACAACCACAAACGGGGCAGACGTCCCCCCATTGGCTGCAAAAGCGTAGCTTGGAGAAGCTAGACGATCCCCTGAGGAATCAGTTGTTGGTTAAGAGCAAGAAGATGAAGGTTTCCAGTGATGGGACGCCGTCCTCAGTCTGCGAACTACCATCTGAGTCCCTGCCTCCGACGACGACAAGCGGCGTGTCTCTGTCAAGGCCTTCATCTGTCCTGCTTTCCACCTCCACGCGCACCAGTGACACATGATGATGGGTGTCCAATTCTATGAGGGGAAGGAGCACAGGTACATCAATTACCCTGTCATGGATGTGCTGCAGATGATGGGCCATGCATGTCGGCCGAGAGAGGATGAATGGAGCCGTTGTGTGTTCATGTGCCAACAGACTCGGAAGGACTTTTACAAAAAGTTCTTGGCAGAAGGCCTGCTGATTGAATCGCACCTGCCAACTCGCCTTCTGCATGACTACTTCCTCGCTGAGATCGCTTCAAGACAATCAAGAATAAACAGGATGCGATGGTAGGTGATATGCCTGGTTTTTTAGTTACCATTCTAAGCTTCTGTTCTGTAGGATATCTTGACCTAGACGTACTTTTACAGGCAGATGACACAGAATCCCTTTGATTGCATCCGGTGCACCCATGAGTTTTGCCCAAAGCACTTTGGCTTGCATCTTGTTTAGGGAAGATGGAGACAATGCATGGTTTTGTGGAGCGGCTGGAGGAAGTGTAATCCCCACCAGTTTAGTGGCACCAGTGCCGCCGGAAAGAACCAAACTATTTGTCTCCACCTTTTCCAGGCCCACGTCTGCGCCACCCCCCGGCATTCATACTTGACTTCATACTCTGCTTCATGTTGCTCACAATTTTCCTGCTCGTACTCGTAGACCCACCCATACTAGTGCTCGCAGCAACACTCGTACTTGACCTCATCTTGACCACTCTTGTCGTCGTCCTAGCCTCAGCCGTGACAGACAAAGGCAAAGGCTCCGTCATAGCCCTCCCCCCTTCTCACTACTCTCCACACCCACAACAAGCTTGATCGATCCCCCTTTCAAACTCGCAGGTGGACTGACGAACCACCGGGGCGGGCTCACGCTCACTTTCACTCTCCCCAACCACACCGCCCACCAACGTAGAACCCCGCGCATCTGTGTCGAGTGAGTAAGCTTATGGGCATGTCAGCCATGTCAAGATTTCTGCTTGTGAACAGGTGACTGTTCCTTGGGCTATCCCACATCGAGTGGTGTCTGTTGAAGTCACCGACAAGGACCTGGTTGATAACTTCCCCTGGGTCGTTGTCTTGTGCCCAGGCCTGTTAAGCAGAGGTCGGCTGAAATATATTTTGATAGAAATATCTGACACATACCTGCACAATGAGATTGATGGAATTTTCAACCACCAATTATGCAATCTTTCTGGCTGGCTCGTTAAGGATGAGATCACAGTGGTCCTAAAGCTTGTGACGTGGTCAGCGTATCCATCAAGCAACACTGAAAGGCTTGCTGGTTAACTGTCTTGACCTTTACATTTAAATCAAAGCCAAAAATAAGTAAAAACATACTAGAATACATGAAATGAGATTGCACATATGAAATAAAACGTTTTATGGCAGTAAGTGGAAAACAATAAGGCATTCAGTCAGAAAGATATAAACGGCGAATGAAAGTAACATATAATGGCCAACAGGAAGATGATGATAAAGGGAACCTCGATATAGGGCTGCAAAGCAATGACAATAGATAGAATGGCAATGCATTCAGAGCAGATAGCTGCAAGCAAGATGACAATTTTTGAGACTTCAGAGACCTAGTTGAGTAAGGAACTCAAGGACAAGGATTCTGGAATGAGAGTGTGAAACTCACATTGAGAGTGTACATTATCGTGAGCATGTCCAACTTGGCAGTAAGCATGATCTTCTCAGCTTCAACAACTTCCAGTCGAGTTCTGGCCTTGATCAATTCGGAATCCATCGACTCCGCTTTGGCTTTGTACTTGGTAGTCGAAACACGGGCTGCAGATAGAATGTCCTCTACAGACGCCTTATCCTGCCGCACCTTGTGCAATTCCTTCTCGGGGTGAGCTATTGTGCTTGGAAGAAAAAAACAAATACCAATGTCCTTTAATTCTCGAACTTCATCCTCCCTTCCTTGAAGTTTCTGTCAAATATGACAAGTGTAAGCAAATGGAGGTCACAACAGAATGAGTTCAAACTCACTGCTGACAACGATGAAGCAATTGCGGAATTTGTTTGCATATAAGTTGAGAAGTTTGTTTGCATAGTTGACAATTCGTTGCATAACTGGTGAATGATATTGTCCTTGGATGAGAGCTCTGTTAAAGCTTGCCGTTCGAAAGCATCCTTGTGGAGCTGAATATCATAGAGATCCTTTTTGATTTGTGACAACTCAGAAGTGAGGTCTTGAATGATACTATCCTTTGCCTCAGAAGCCTGATTGGTGGCTGCCTAGAAAAGCTGATTCAATAGGCATGATTAAAAATAATTGAAAGGGGCCATACCTCCACCTGTTCTAATTCATACCTGATATGTGCTGATGACGCAGCTTCAGCATCAAGTTTTTTAGAAAGTTTGACTCGTAATGCTTGGACCTCATCCAGTTTCAATTTATTTTCTTGTAGCTCCGCATCTTTCTCCAGAGTCATTTTAAGCAAGTTTTCATTAGCTGCCTGAAATTCAAAGCTGCAATGAGAAGGGATATATTATAGAGCAAGTACAGAAATATATACCTTTAGATTGAGTCGCATAGATTCAAGTTCGGCATTGAAACCGGCCATGAGAGCATTTTTTTCGCTGTCAGTCGCTTCCAGTACTTCTTGCAACTCTGAATTGGTGACCTTAAGGTTAGCTTCAAGCTCCGATAAGGACGCAGCTCCAAGTTCGAGCTTGGTGGAAAGTTCGACCCGACTTGATTCAGTCATATCTAATTTCAACTTATTTTCTTCTAGTTCCGCGTCTTTCACTTCAATGATTCTAAGCAAGCTCTCGTGGACTGTCTGAAGTGCAACGCTACAATGAGAAGGGGTTATAGAAAGTCAGCATCTCTCTCTTTGGTCTTTTCCGACTCCCTAATTTCCAGCTTCTAAAACGCACAATGGTGAGAGAAGACGTAACATCAAGTGGGATGCGGCACACCTTTAAAGCACGTTCGTAAGAAGATTGTCTGGCTTCTGACATCGCTTCAATGGTCTTGATTTCGCCTTGTGTCTCGCTCAATTTGTATTTAATCCTATTTAGCTCAAAATCTTTTTCTTCAAGCTTTTGCTGGAGATGGGTAATCTCGCCATTGACTTCAGTCCCATTGATGCCATTGGCGCGAGAATTCTGGGCCAATCACGTCAATATATTAATGGGATGGATGGGAAAGAAAGCGAACAGAAGCAAAGATGCACGAAGCAACAATATCGTCGTCGTCGCCTCGGGCGTGCTTCTGTGATCGTGAAGGGACGCTGACATCGCGATTCATATTGGCGGCCGGAAGCAGCATATAAAATGGGGGATCAGGTTCCATAGCTACAGTTTCGCTGTTGTTGATACCAGGGAGCTGAAGACCAATCATGGAAGTCAAAATTGTTTTATAGCGACTTCGAGCAAGGGAAAGGTAATGTCACTGAACTGAAAGGGAGATATCAAACATGCTTATGACAAGACCAAATGAGATATCATACACATTTACATTCTGAACTCCGACTCTTTGTCAATGTCTCCAAACCTTTGTCAATATATTGAAAGAAAGAAAAGGGCTTTGATAGCTCACCCACGTGCTTTGTTTCTCGTGCATGAACACGCTCATCTCTTGCAAACACGCTAATCGCCTTGCACTCGTATCGAAAAGGGACGAGTGCATAACAAAAGAAATGAAAGAACAATTGAAGGCCCCAAATAGATTATGTAATGAACCCGGACAAAGGGGTCTTTGTCCTAAAAGCTGAATCAAATGCCAAAGCAGCAAATGCCAAAGCATGATTGTGGAGATAGACATATAATCATCGCGCGAGGGCGGCATGTTCTTGACAAATTTCCAAGCTGATATGAGACTTCATGTCGAGAGACCATATCCTCTGCATTCAGCTCGCATTGAATTCATTACACTTCCACCTCCGCCGTTCCCGCCAACTGCCGCGCATATGGAGTTTGGACCTGACAATCCAACTGCGACAGTAGACCTGGAAGCTCCGGATGCCAGCAGCGAACCTGAGGATGAGCCTCCTCAGAATCTAGAGACTCCCCACACTCGCAGCAGCATCAACAGGAAGATACCGAGGCCTCATGGTGAGCCAGGAAGACCAAACAGCAGAGGTTTCAACCTTGCAACTGAGCTGGCTAAGACCGGCTGGTCTAAAAAGTCTGTCGAGCAATTAGCGGTGTGTCCTTAACTTCGAGCTTTTATTTCACAATTTGACAGCTCTGAACAGGAAACTGTTCACACTGTTGCTCAGGAAAGGCTGGATTTAACCAAATGCTACAGGAAGCAGGACAAGAGAGATGTCAAGAAGATATGTGATGAGGTAAGCAGTGGCTGTTCGCCATTTGGAAGGTCTGACTGGTTGTATTAGATGATCAAGGATAAGAACTGGCCAAAATTAAAGGATTACGAAGACTGCTGGCCAGTACTTTGCATTTTGAAGACCAAGTTGAAGAATGGGGCTGCAGCAGCCCACCGGAACGAGCTGAGGGACACACAGGCGCGAATGCAAGCCATTATGAACAGGAGGGGGGTGAGTCCAAATCGCAAACAGTAATTAGAGATAGGATATAGAAATGCAGTTGTTATAAACCACGCGTCACTTTTCGAACGATTGAGCTTTTCCATGACAATGAATGTAGCAGTTTCCTTGTATCCTAGCTGAAGAGAAGGGAAATGGAAAAATAACAGAGAACAGAGAAAAGAAAAGGAGGCATACATTTACGGCAACCCTCCAGTGACATGTCACTCCATCGAAAGGTATACTGACACTTTGATGAGGTGATTCACTGGACAAAATTTGTTGACTGCGAGAGTGGGCACGAGCACGAGCAAGTAAAGCACCCCATTCTATATCACTGTCCACTCGATCCTGATCGAGCCCCAGTCTACAAAATGATTCTGTCAAGTAGTGTATCAGTAATGTCTCCAACTGACCGCTTCAAACATACCTCACATCTAACCTTCTTCTTTTGACCCACATCTTTGCCTTCATTATACCCTCAGACATAACTTTTTTGTTCTCAGTCATTCTTCCACCTCAGGGTCTTCTTCTTCATCGACTTGAGCCTCAATGTCTAGAAAATAATTTTGTCAAGTAGTGTATCAGTAATGTCTCCAACCTCAATGCTTCAAACATATCTCATGTCTAACCTCCTTCTTTTGACACACATCTTTGCCTTCATTGCCCTCAGACATACCTTAGATATCATTGTTTATAAAATCCATTAAAAGTCAATCTCTAACTAGTCAAATAAATCATTCTATAACCTGACAGTTGTTGCGGGGGCCATATGTCGGACTTTGAATGCAGATGGCGCCTATCTAAGCAACCTCGTAACTTGAGGGCAGGTTTCTGACATTGAAACTGGTCATGTGCCACTCGTGATCACAAGAAGTTGGTCATATTTTCTGACACCAGCCTGCCACATGTATATGTTCACTTCAGCCTCTTAATTTACGTATAATGGATTGTCATTATAAAATGGCTTGTGCCAAGACAAAACATGAGATAGAATAACTTACAAACGTAGTCGATTACAGGCAGAACGATGGCAGATTGAGCATCAAGCCTGGTTTGGTAATGCTCAACGATTTGAGTACGAGAACAAAGTAGTATTTTTATGGTAATATTCCATACGTAGTACAAGTTTAAACAAGTATAGTATAGCAAAAATCGTTCAACAAGAGATGCCAAAAAAGTCTTGAGGGCAGGAAACATGTTAGCTATTGGTCCAGTACATCAATATGCAAAAGTATGAACTTGAGCATCCAGTGCTAGAAATGATCTCATGGGTCGGAACTGTTCCTCAGCAGCAAAGATAGCCAGCCGCGGTGTTTCATCCAAAGCATGCAGCAAGTCGAATTCATCACTACTTGTCACATGCGCTGCATGAAAAACCGGGGCAAGCTCCTCCATCCCGAAGTTTTCGAGTAATCTCCAGAGTTTCAGTGGAACCCTATCAATATCATTGTTACTGCGTGGATGATGTGGGCAACCACTCCAACAATTGATGTCGCAAGAAACCAATGTCAGGTCCCTGGGCTACAGAGTCAAAGGTTAGCCCCACACCTCTTCTGAGTCACCAACCAATGCTTACCATAAAGTATTGTTCGAAGTGTTGAAGAAGGGAAAACTTATACAATGGGCTCAGCATACCTTCAGACAGACTATCCATGAACTGTTCAGGCCCAGCATTCCAAGCCGTCAGGTGATTCAAGATGGATAGATGTTTGTCATTGACAATACCCAAGCGAGCAAGAGCATCAATGACTGCTTGATTTTGCGAAAAACCCTGGATATGGGCTTTGGCAGTAGCAGCTGATCATCAACGAGGGTTTTCTTCGAGGCGGAACGGATTGTTTCCTGAAAAAGAGAAAGAATCGTAGTACCACCTTCATGAGATGACGCGTGTATATATACTCGGAGAACTTCCAATCGACCTTCTGACCAAGGGTAAATTCCACGTAGTTTGTAGATGGAATATCCTTCTGATGCGTAAGTGGGGGGTTTAGGGATCATCTTTCTCCAGCAAGAAGCGTAGGTGATCAGTCAGCCAGAGAAATCTCACTCAATTTATGTCAGAAGTCCCAATGGATTCTGGAACTGAAAATGACAGCGACAACCAGGATGTAATCAGGAGCATTGAAGAACGACTCTCGAATCTCCAAAATGCTGTTGATGGACTTACAAACAACTCCACCCCGACCGGGAGAAAAAAACTTGTTCGAAAGACATACCCGTTCAAAGTTCCTCAAAAATGGGTTGTTCACTCTGACGACCGCAACACCGCTATGCGGATTACAAGATCCGAAATGTGCAGCATCCTTGGTATCGGCAAGGATTGTGATTTCGCCAATATTGTCCATGCCTACCCACATATCCTGGCAAATTTTGATGAGGTAGAGCATTTCTGCAGCGATGACACTGCTCTGGGACCGAGTCTTCAAGACCCTTGAATTTACCTAGATAGCCCTGAATGCATTTGGAATGTACACCTTGCAGGGGTCTTTGCCCGATATGTGACCGAGAAACATCACAACAGGAATCTCAGTGAGGAGGTTGTCGCACGTCACTTCCTTGACCGAATTGAATATCTTCGAAAAGTTTACAATAAGTGTCAACCCCAGGAGGATGAGAATGTGGAGGACGCTCAAAGGCGTGTTGAACAAGATTTAGCTCGGGATAGCCAGCAGAAGTGCAGGAGACGCAGGCAGAG
>QLON01003313.1:0-28220 GCA_003313675.1 Termitomyces heimii
AATAGCAGTGTATGTTGAATAGTATATCAAGATAGTGGAGGGTTGATTATTTAGTGCTGCTTGGGTAAATCATTAGTAATATTGGTAGGCTAGTAACACACTTCATCATCTGCAGCACAACAAAGCAAAAGCAATCAATTGAATAGTGTGAGATATATAAGTTGAAGGAAAGTGAAAAATAATTAGAAGAAAGCAAGTAAGGATAAAAAATATATTCTTGGAGGGTGCTAAGCAGGCAGTAAGTGGTGCTGTTATTTTTAGAACTTAGCAACTGCAATTTTGGGAAATGATGAACTAATAATTTGAATAGTCATTAAGTATAATAGTGGAGTACTAGTATATAATAGTCATTAAGTATAATAGTGGAGTACTAGTATATAATAGTGATATCAAGTAATTTTGTAATATAATAATCTAGCATATAAGTAGATAGTAGTAAAGAAAGAATAATAAGTTCTTTATAGAATCAAGAAGCTCAGTGTTAATACCAAGACAGTTTGAGCTCATTGCATGCTTTATTCTACAATGCTTTATATAATGCTTTTTAATTTTGCTTGACTTCTATTCTTTACTATGCCTTTTGCCCACAGCTTGTAATTGTGGTCAACATTATGTTTTATGCTTATAAAGACTAATTATAGGTTTCACCATCCTTTATCTTATATTTATTAACTTTGCCAATGAGCTATTATAATCACTGCCAATCTAGTAACTTACCCAAGCAGCATTAAATAACCATTTCCCTCTCCTCCACCATCTTGAATATACTATCTAATATATACTGCTATCAAATAGCACTGAAACACAACAATACATTTATACATGCTAAGCTTATCCAATCACTAATACTATTAGCCTGATATCACTGACATTACTATATTAAATTAAAAAGTCTACTGAAAATCTATCTAAACTCTCTACAAGTTGTAGTGGCCAACTATTTTTATATTAGTTATAGCAGCTCTAAAGTGCTTTGCTAAAGTACCATCATGCTTAACATATTATAGCAACTGCATAGTTATTTAAAGATTTTACTAAATTATATGCTATCTATTTCTCTTTCAATAATCATTCCACATATATATATACTATTAAGTGCACTACTTCATTAATTTAGAGCCCACCATGAGGGGCTTTTTAGGATAAAATACTGCTAGGGACAAAGAACCAGTTAAGACTTAACCTGCAGAGTCAGTTAGCAACTACTTCTATAATAGCTTCTATAATTGAAATCTCCTCATTAAATTATTTAATAATCTTACAAATTCCAGAACCTATTCAAACTGACTCTCCACATTTATTTGCATTGTTTTACTAAAGGACTCTTGTGCAAGAAATAGCTAATGCTGATAGTGTGTTAGAAATCAATGTTAGAAATCAAGCCATTATATGCACCTAAAATTAGACATATAAGTCAATTCTCAGTCTTTTCTATAATTAACTATATTGCACTATACCTAAGATTGGATGTATAAGTCAATCTAAGCATATAATGAGTTATAAGTGGTTGTTTAGCTAGTGTAAGTACTCATCCTCAGTTTTTTCTATAATTGACTGAAAGTGCTGTCTGGATACAAATCTCCTTATATATATATTGCTCAAATAAATGCTCTTTGGCCAAAATGGCCAGACAAAGCATGTGTGATTAGTGTAATGGCTTGGAGGATGGCTGGTTATCTAGTATGTGTAGTGGCCTTTACTACATATTTTCAACACTCCTCCTCACTATATATACTCTTCCTTGCATAGGACCTGGTGCATCATTATTTAAGCTTAAGTTATTGGTGGAAAAATTAAAATACAGTCATTAAGAGGGCTTTTGTAAAGATATCAGCTATGCTTTTTTGAAGGGAATGTGGTGGAGGATAAGTTCACCAGACTGTATGTGTTCTCAGAGGAAATAGTATTTAATATCCACATTTTTTACTCTAGCATGTAGTAATGCATCTTTTAATAATGTGATGGTGAAGTTGTTGTTGTAGAAAATGGGTGTTGGTGTGGGGTTAGTATTGTGTCTGATGTCTCTAAATAGAGTCTAAAGCTAAATGCATTTCTGCATGCACTCAAAGGCTGCCATATACTTGACTTCATATGAAGATGCCACTATAGTGCATTGTTTTTAAATGGTCCATGATATTGTCTCTGAGCCAAGACTCCATATATATTCCCTAACACTTTATTATGTATTTAGACAGCTTGCCCAGTCTGAATCTATGAATCCAGTAAGTTTTCCAGTCTTCTCTTTTTTATCTAATCAAAGTTGTAAGTGATAGGTGCCTTTGAGATAATGAATGAGGCATATAGCTGCATTCCACTGTGGAGTAGCATAGGAGTCAAGGTATTGGGTGAGCTACTAGATATCAAATGCAATGTTGAGATATGTAAATATGGTAAGGTAGAGAAGACACCCTATGAGCTGTCTGTATGGTGTTTGTTCCAGGGCATGTTGTTTCTTGGCAGGTAGAGTTACCCTATCAATGCATTGGAGCCTAGTGTTAGGATCCATTGATAGTGATAGAAGAGTAGCATCTTTTTGCCCAAACTGGGTGATTATTTTGTCAATGAGAGCCATTTGAGGCAGTTTGACTGTGTGATTCAGGCAATTCCATCCAACAGCAATGCCAACAACAAATTGAGGTGTTTCTAGATTGGATATGGTCCAGACTTGTTGCATTTAGTCTTTGAAATGGTCATTTTTGCTCTTACTGCTTGTGATGGAGAGAATGTCATCAACATGTAAAGCTGCAATGACTGTTCCTTGATCAATATTGTGATAGTAAATGCAGGACTTGCATTATAAGCACTTGAGCCCCCAAGACAACATCCTTTTATTTACAGTCTTGTTCCATATTTGTCCTGCCTGTTTCATCCCATATAATCCTTTCATCAGCATCCAGACCCAGTCCTCCTTTCTTTCCTCCTTAAATCCTTCCAGTTGTCTCATGTACTGAACTTCATCCTTCAGTAGAATGCCATATAAAAACACTGTTTTAACATCTATTTAAGTTGCATCCCATCCTTTTGCTGCTGTGAGGTGTAATAAAATGTGCCAAGATTCCATGCATGCAGTCAGTGAAGTTGTTTTTGAGTAATTTCATCCTTGGATCTGCTCATACCCTCTAAATACTAATTTCACCTTGAATCTGACCACCTTACCATTTTCATATCCCTCTTGATTTTGAATACCAGTCAGCCTGATCTCACTTTTTGCCCAATAGATACCTTGCTTCATGGGATGAGTTTATAAACACCCATTTCTTTCAATGATTTGAGTTCCTCATAATACACTGTTTCCCATCTTGCTGAGTTGCCAGAGTGTTTTGCTTCTTGCCATGTTCTAGGCTCATCAATTACTCCTGGAGTGGCCAGGTCTACACTTAACCCCTCTGCTGCAATAAGCTCTGAGAGAGAGCAATCTGCTTAATGGGTCCCTCACACTGAGTGCATGTCTTGAGGTCCTCAAAGCATTTCTTTGCCCCTTTGTCTGTCACAAGATTGCAGTGCTCACTTTCATCGAGGGCAGATTTAATGAATGTGATGGCAAGGCAGTCATTGAGCCCCCAATTTGTGTGGGCTCTTGGTTCAACTTCAGCATTAGGACAAGACAGAATGGTGTCAAAGACATATGCATAGACACCATTGAGGATAAGTGCATCTTTAAGAGCATCAGTCCATTGCATGAAATTACCATCAGCACATTTGTACTTCATGGTTTCCCAACGGTGACGGATGACGCGCTCTGGGACAGAGGGATTGGATGCATCTGTAGTGGATGCCAAGGGGGAAGACATGACAGGTTCCATACAGTGGCAGAGACGCGAAGGATGTGGAGAGAGAGAACAATAGACAAGAAAGACAAGAAAGGCAAAGTACGCGATGCGGTGTGAGAGATAAGATTAAATCAGGATCGGGCCCGAGTGTGGGTCTGTGGCTTGGTTTCAATCGTTCGACGTATTCAGAGTAAACGTCGAGCAATGCCCATAACCTGTTAGAAATCAAGCCGTTATATGCACCTAAGATTAGACGTATAAGTCAATCCTCAGTCTTTTCTATAATCGACTATATTGCACTGTACCTAAGATTAGACATATAAGTCAATCTAAGTTGTAAGTAGTTGTTTAGCTAGTGTCAGTACTCACCCTCAGTCTTTTCTATATCGACTGAGGGTGCTGTCTGGATACGACTCTCCTTATATACGTGTTGCTCGAACAATGCTCTTTGGTCAAGTGGCCAGACAAAGCATGTGTGATTAGTGTGACGGCTTGGAGGATGACCGGTTATCTAGTATGTGTGGTGGCCTTTACCATGTATTTCCAACAGAGTGCGCATGTCGATTTCACCATTTGACGGAACGAGCATTCTGTAATTGAGCGAGAAGGTCAAACTCATACATGGCACCTTTGTTGCCATGAATTGACGCAAGTTTCTTCCAGACGGCAGCGGCGGTAGGTTCCCCTTTGACTTGGTGGAACGTTGATGGATCAACCGTGCTATAGACAATCTCATAGACTACCGCTTCCTTCTGTAACCAATTATCCACGGTGTCCTCATGCTCCTCGATCTCCTTGTTTGATAATGAAACTATAGATTTCTTGCTCAGATAGAAGGAGCCATGACGCTCGATAAGCTCAACCGGTTTATGCGCAGTACCTATAAGATGACGGCGAAGTTTCTTAGACGTTACGGCATTCTGGACACGTTCCTGATAGGTTGGCCAGTTAGAGAAGAAGTAGGGACTTAATGAAAGAGTGTAAACTTCAGCGATGGTAGGAACACTATAATGTATTATGATACACCTTAATGAAAGAGTGCAACTAAGGTATATCAGTAAAGGAAGTGACGAACATAAGTAAGCACTTACACCTCAGTGACGGTAGGAACACTGAGGTGTTATGTAGACAAGCGAGCGAGAATTGACATAACGGTAAGTAATATTAATTCCGGTGTGGGTCACCTACATCCTCAACACACGATGCCTTGTCAAAAGCTGGCCTTAACCCACACGCGTACGCAGGTCACAGCTTCCGCCATGGTGCGGCATCTGCAGTCACAGCCGCAGGATACTCAGACTACAAAATACAACTTTTGGGACGCTAGTGGAACAATTGCTATAAACTGTATATAGAGAGCGACCCGGCAAGGATTCTTCACCTATCATCGCTTCTCCACCTGGCCTACACTCTTCTCACCCCTTTCGACCCTCTGGCTCTGCGGGATTACACTGCCCTGGCTTGAGCTTTCGGCCCTTAAAGTCTTGACTTCAACGAGTAGGTATTCCGTACGCCTTGAATGAGAAAGCTCATTTTTCTCTCTGAATGCCACCATATCGGGAAGTAAATTCATAACGGTGTTTTTAGACGGCACCAGAAATCCAACTCATCTGACTACTGTACTCCTTTTGCTGAATCAGATAATGCATAGTCTCTCCACCAATCTATTTGACCAGTACTCTTATGTTCGTTGATAGGTTCTAAATTGCGGAGATTACCACACCGTGTTAGACAACAATATCAATTGTCGACTAACTCACGTTGTAAACAAAAGTTCAATGTCTAGTCTCATTTTGGCAAGTATGTTATAACAAAATGGGTCGATCCTTTTGTTCGCTGCAAGCTCACGTAATAGTTGAATATATGGACAAGTTTTTTTATCGAGACACAGCCGCTGTGTGGCAAACACAGATGATGCAATATATAATAAAGCTACAATCCAGCGGAGTCCAGTAAATCTCTTACATCTGCCGACTCCAATTCCAAGCGACACTATGGCTAGCCCATCTGAAGCAGCAAATCAAGAAATCCTCGCTCGTAGTAGCCGACGTATTGAAGTCACGACATACAGACTAGTCAAAGCAGACAAACCAGATCTGCGACAGGTTCGAGATTGCGAAGGCAATTTGTGGTTCATGCAAGAACAATGTGTTTCTGATGGCACTCGAACTGGTGGCCGCCATCGTCTAGCAAATGATGACAAGGCAACTGCATTACGAGGATCGCAAGAAAGGACTCGGGAGAAAGGTCGCCACACTATGTCGAGACGAGGGAAGCCTCAGAAACACTCAACATCCACAAGACGCTCTTCTCCCGCTGACGCGAAGGAAGGACAAGGCGATCAACATCTACCCGTACTTGAGGATACGGAATTCGAGGCTCGTTCTTGTACTACCCCACGAGATGCGGAATGGGCGCAAAGGGCAATCCATGCAACCTCGAAGACAAAGCAATCAGCACAACAATCATTAAGCAAAGCTGAACATTCTAGCTCCAAGAATGAAGACTATGAGAGAACTAAGTCTAGTACCGTGTCCAAGAAAGGAGAACCTAAGCGGGAGGTCGCAACTAAAGGTTCCGAAGATACCTCACGCCGTGACTCGCACACTCTTCCGGACCCAATTACGCATTCAGAAGATGCCGTTGGTGACATAAACTCGAGAAGAGGAAGCGTCACGTCTCGGGTAGCAAGTCGTTCCCAGCATCCAGAAGCCAAAAGCCGTGGCTCCCAGGATGGAACCGGACGCTGCTGGGCCGCTCTCTCAACGAGCGCATGCTCGGAATTCAGGGAAGTATTAATTGAGGACGGAAATGATGGAGACTCGAGCGGAAGTACTACTCCCAGAGTTGTTGGTTCTTGCTTCCCAACAGTCAAGCCGCTCGATCAGCACCATCTGTCTGAAACAAGCAATGACTTGGAGGTAGATGCAGAGGAAACCTCCAAATTATCCCTCCAGGTCGAGCAGCCTCTTACGAGAAACAATGTCACTAGACATAGCTCTCGCCAATGTCCTTCAGAATCTCTTTTGAGACATGTAACCGACAGTGAGACAAGGAATATAAGTCATACCCTCCAGAGCAAGAGCCCGATTCCTGATATCGATGATTTAAGGACCATTTCATCCGAGAACGAAAGTGATGAATTACTTGCGAGCTTGCCTGCAGTAGGTAAGGAATTTGAATGGTCATCTATGAGATTTGCAGAGGATCGTTCTCCGCCCAATATTCGTGTTGCCGTGAGTGACGATGTCTTCAAATCTGCGGACAAGCTACAGAGTTGATGTCGATTTTTACAGGACTGGTATGAGCACAATCGTAACAAGCCACTCCCGGATACTCCTAAAGATTGCGGAAGTCCAAGGATCCTCTTGAAACGGAGGCTGGTTGAGAGCTCGAAGATTGGCAACGGCAGCAACCATACTCGAATCGGTTCGAGATTTTTTGAAACTGAGCTGAGGTAGGATAACAGGGTAATACAAGCACGCAGCACATCATCTGTAGATAAAGTTTTCTTGGCACATATTGAGGAACTGTAATCATTTACCTGTGATTGTTTTCTCTCACTATCATTATCTTGAGTATGGTACTGTGGTAGTTTTTTTGTCAGTTGGTGTCTGTTTTTCAACGAAATGAAAAGCTACGTACTTATTAGTATGAGTGAAAAAACGTGGAACACGTTTTGGGATATCAAGCAAAGTATTCACCAAGGAAGAATAAAGAGGACGACACGAGCACGGTCGACAAGTACCAAGTACTAGAAAACAGCAGCAACTACAGTGCAAACAAACGTGATACATATTGTCAACGCGTGATTAATTTTCTTGACGGAGGATTAGCATTTTTCAACCATAGCATTCTAGTGATTTTCGCAGTGTAGAGTATAACAAATTCTAAACTCCTAGTGTTACATCGTAATCTATCCCTGGTAAGCGTGTACTGGTCCTCAAACTATCCCACTGCTCGCATTACGCACCCTCGAACGTGACAATGAAGTCAATCGTCACTTTGTATTACTCGCAGACAACCACGCTACCGAAAACTTGCAAAAGTTCTTCCAAAACCGACGATGTCCGTTAGGTGGTACTGCGCATTTGCAGGACTTCTTGTACATATGTAACAACAATGTCTGAGAACGGCTCCTTGACCTGCTTGAGGAATTATACTAGAGCAGAATCTTATCAGACAATCATGAGCACGGAGGACCGTGATATAAGCCCAGCAGAAGGGGATCGCGATATATAGATCCTGCGAGGGAAGAGTCAGTTGGGCTCCAGGAAGGAAAGGGAGTGCTCAAGGAAGGAAAGGGAGTGCTCAAGGAAGGAAAGGGAGTGCTCAAGGAAGGAAAGGGAGTGCTCAAGGAAGGAAAGGGAGTGCTCAAGGAAGGAAAGGGAGTGCTCAAGGAAGGAAAGGGAGTGCTCAGAGGTTCCGAACGCTTTCTCAATTACGACGTTCTGAGTGAAACACATATTCCACTGCAGAATCACCATACCTTGTTTCTGCCTTTTGTACGTCCACTACTTGAATTATTTTACCCCCAGTAGCTGTAAAGCCACGATTTTCGCCTCTAACCGACCAGTTATTCCTTACAAATGCTCATTACTGGTGTGTGACTGCTTCAGCTGTGACCGCACTTGCTGCTACGGGGGAGACCTCAGAGTCGTTTGGCCCTCGAAGGGCCCGTGGAGAATTTCGCGCGATGCTCCGGGTGCGTGGATACTACTTCAAGCAAGGAAGTCCACCATGGCCTAGTTCAGCGGGGGAAGGTGCAGAGGTCCGGGAAAAAGCTGAGGGCGTTAAATTATAATTTAGGGAAATGATACTCCTCAGATACTTACAGACGAGCGGACAGACGCGTACGTTGGCCTTGTTCATGCACCTACTCCCGCTCGAACGCAGTCCTTTTTTTTGCGCTCAGTGCCTGGAATACCCATTGTATTTGTCGTTGTCCTGATTTTGCCTATTGCGGATGCGAGTACAAGTGGTTTTGGCTAAAGAATGGTTCAGACCACCGTATGTATGTAAGTTAACAAGAGAGGAATCGGCAGCGTGTAACGTTTTTGCCTAAATGGAACACGTCGGAATTGCACTCGACGAACCAGTTGGACTATCCTCCTGTCCTGTTAGAACAAACGACGTTACTATCTGTGACCCGTTACGCAGAGTGGACTAAGCTCTGGGTTGCCAGTCATTTCCATAGCGGGGAACCAGACCGCTACACAGCGATCACCCCATCAATAGATCAACAACTTCTCGCTGGGTTCGCTCGATAAGCTGGGAATCCGGACTTGTAGATGCAATCCATTCTAGCTTCTCCACGTCAGGGTGTGCACAATCCCAACTATGAAAGCACCCCAATCATTTCCAGCATTGGTAGAGAATCAGAGGTTTTGGCGACGAATTAATATCGTGCTAGTATTCTTATTCGCTGCGTCTTTATTATTTTCAACTGGATCACCCAACACTGACGACGTGGACCGGTTTATTGCACAATGCGCCTCTATCTCTACTCCTGCTGGCCCTGGGCCATTGTATGACCCAGCGAAAAGAGTTTTGAAAGGTTCTGAACGCCATGTCGTGGGTACACCACCTACGCTAATCAGGAACGCGAAAATATGGACGGGGGTGGGCAATGGCACGGAGGTCATCCATGGGGATATTTTATTAGACAAGGGGGTAATTATATCTCTTGGAAGTGTATCTTTGAATACGCTCGTGCAAGTCAAAGCTGCAAGTCCTGCGGAAGCAGTCAATATTTTTGATGCCGAAGGCAGATGGGTGACTCCGGGTATTATAGACTTGCATTCGCACATTGGGGTTTCGAGCGCTCCTCATCTAACGGGTGAGTGGCCAAGTAATTCTTCGAGTTTTTGGATGCTTTGCCAATCATCGTGTTAGGTTCTGCGGACGGCAATTCGAAGAAAGGCCCTATTCTTCCGTGGCTTCGCAGCATCGACGCCTTGAATACTCATGATGAATCTTATGCACTGGCAATCGCTGGCGGAGTAACCACCGCGCAGGTCCTTCCTGGGAGTGCAAATAACATTGGTATAGCATGTTTTTCTATCATCTGATGTTTACATAGTACATCATTCTAGGTGGACAGTCATTTCTCATCAAACTGCGTCCTACCGAGGAGCGATCAGTGACCTCAAAAGTCCTCGAACCTCCTCAATCGTTGATCGATAATCAAACCTCGGACTATCTTCATTGGAGACACATGAAGTAAGTATTTAAAGATTTGGAATTCAAACCTACTGATAACTTGTTCAAAGACATGCCTGTGGTGTGCCGCTCCCTCCTTACATTCCCAACCACTCATAAGCTCAATAATCTTTCAGGGGAAAACCCCTCCCGCGTCTACTCTCAATCGCGCATGGACTCCGCCTGGAAATTCCGCGAGGCTTACGAATCAGCTCGAAAACTCAAAGTTGCACAGGACGTTTTTTGTTCCCGTGTTGAGGATGTTTTGCGAGCGAGACAACGTGACTGGTTGTGGCGTACAAGTCGGTCGATACAAAGTCGTGTTTCGGACCTTGGAGAGTTTCCGCAGGATCTGCGGTGGGAGGCGTTGGTTGATGTTTTAAGGGGGCGTGTTAAGGTTTGCTAGTGTCAGCTGTGGGTTTTCGGCGAGGTCATTGATATTTTGATCATTGGGTAGCTTTCGGTGCACTGTTATGAGGTATCTATGAATGGCTTCAGAAGCGCTAAATCGTTCTGACATATGTAATTTTCAGGCAGTAGATCTTGATGGGATTGTTCGGGTATGTTGACATAATAAACAAGACTTCCTGAATCGCTTTTTGACAATCACGCGGCCAGTTATCCAACGAGTTTAAGTTTCCTGTCGCGTCTTTTCACCACGCAGGCCAGACATATCTCGTCCCTGAACTCTTAAAGAAGACATGGGTTTGTCATTCCAATCTTGCTGCTACCTTTTCTGACCTCCTCAAGGGTGGTGTACCTTCTATCGCTCTCTTTGCCAGCAATGCTAGGTGCGTTCCGTCTCTTCTTCTCCACGCGTATTTCTCCCTAATATGTTCTCTGCATAGAAAAAAACGTGAAGCATACCGTAATTCTGAATTCGCGCCCAAGATACTAGCCGACAATGGTATTCCTGTCATAATGAAGGTGATACCTATCTCCATACTACTCCCACATTTTTTTCATCGAGACCGTACCTCCAGTCCGACCACCCAGTGCTCAACAGCCGGTACCTTATGTACGAAGCCCAACAAGCGCACTACTACGGCCTTGACCCAAATATGGCACTTCTTTCCGTCACGTCGAGTCCTGCAAAGGCGGCGGGTGTTGGGCATCGTGTTGGGATTTTGGGCGTTGGGTATGATGCTGGTGAGGCCATACGACTCTAGCTGCCTTTTGAGATTGTCATGGCTGTCCGTTTAATAGACGTCGCGATCTGGGACTCTCATCCCCTCGCACTAGGTGCGACACCTGTACAGGTTTACATCGACGGTATAGCCCAGATCGTGAAGCCTGAGGTGCTGATCAAGTCAGATAGATTGCAAGGTGTGCCAAAAACACCGGATTGGGAGGCTGAAGCAAAAGCGGTGGTGGAGTATGCAGGACTCCCGCCTCTTCGTGGACGCAAAATCCATCTGGGAGAGTTGGTTGGTGACTCTCCACCAAGAGGTGTGAAGTTCGTCGGGGTCAAGAGTGTATGGGTACAAGATGGCGACGGGGATGTTCGTGCCCTTTTTGAGGGGGACGAAGACCGCGATCCGAGTCTCAATATCCCCACCAAAAATTCTACGCACTCCGTCTTAGTCCCCGATGGGTCCAGAGTCATTCCCTGTACCAGCACAGACTTCCAACTCTGCTCAAATGATAAAGTGCAAGAGATTGTGGATCTCCAAGGCGGTTCGCTTGCGCCCGGGTTAACGACGTTCGGCTCGCGTTTGGGAATTGTGGAGATCCTATTGGAGCCCTCGACTTCAGATGGGGATGTTATGGATCCACTTGTGGGGAGCAGGACTGGTTCCGAGCCGGGCATGGTAGGTGGTGATGAGGGTGTCGTCAGGGCTGTGGATGGATTACAGTTCGAGGGTAGGAATATGTTGTGAGTTCTCTAATCTCTTTAAAGCATCGAGGTGACTGAGATTGGGACTAGGCTGGCGTATCGCTCCGGAGTGACACGAGCGATATCTGCGCCGATTTCGCATGGGTTTCTCGCAGGGCTTTCGACGGCTTTCGATACTGGGGCGTCAAATGCCTTGGAGAAAGGTGCTGTTGTGAAGGAGGAGGCGGCATTGCATGTGACGTTGAACCAACTTCTGGATGTTAGCGTCAGCACACAGATCGCAGCACTGCATAGGTTGCTTTATCACTCAACCTCGGATCCCTGGAAACGTGTGCAAATTGTTTGTTCATGCTCGTTTTTAAAGAATCCTGCTGAATATGTCTTCGTCTGCAGGGCAAAATTCCTTTGGTTGTGAATGTCGACAGTGCAGATATCATGTCTACGCTGCTGAGGCTCAAGTCGGAATATGAGGCGTGGAGTGGAAATAGAATTCGCCTTACCTTCACCGGAGCAGCTGAGGCACATCTCCTCGCTGACAAGATTAGTGAAGCAGGTGTAAGCGTAGTCATCACGTCTCCTCGACCTTATCCAGGTTCGTGGCAGGAGCGCAGAATGTAAGCGCCCACTCCATTCATTCCTGGTTGAAACCGAGGTTCATTTCCCCTTTAGTCTTCCCGGTCCACCGCTCTCGCGAGATAGCGTCCTTACTGCTCTACTCGCCAAGAATGTCAACGTAGCTATCGGTGTTCGTGACGATTTTGACGCCCGCAATGCTCGCTTCAGCCTCGCCTGGGTCGCCTTGGAATCAAACGGTACGATTAGCAAAACTCAGGCTCTGAAGATTGCCATGACGAACATGGACCGCGCGTTGGGAGTTGAGAGGGTCCGGGATATTGTTGCATATCGAGGAGGGACGATGTTTGATTTTGAGAGCAAGGTTGCGGGTGTTATTTCTGTGGAACGGGAGACTGTTGAAATCTTCTAAAATAATGACGGTGCCTAGGCCCTATTTAGTGTGGAATATAAGCAATGTAAGGGACGTTTTACTTGCCTCCACTTGTACTCTGATGCGTTGACGCGTTGACGACGCGACTGGTTCTAATGACCACGTGCTCGGATTCCTGGATCACGATCATTGGATCATTTCTCACCTCCATGGTGCCAATCAATTCAACTTCTGACATTGACTCCTGCCTATACTGACACGCACATGCCAACATTACACGTCGGCACCTTCTAACGAACGATGACCAGTAAAACCCTTGAACTTAACCCAACACACCCTCTCGCTTTCGAACTTTCCAGTCTTCGAGTCGCAGTGTCTCGTTTTCAGGCATGGCTGACATCGGACCTAGTTTCATTGTAACCGTCTGATTTATTCTCTGAAGGACGAGGCTTACACCACCTCAGTAAAGCTCCAACGATGCTCTCTCGAATCTGCAAATGCGCGCGATCGTGTTACATACCTCGAGCGCGAGAACGATGTACTGCGGAACGAGCTAGCTGTTCTGAGAGCTCACCCACATCCTGATACATTGCCTCAAGCACATCCGGCTGTTGAACACGTACAACAGCTGACGCTCTCTCTAAGAAAGCTTTCTGATAAGCTTTCGCTTACTGAGGCTGCGTTGCTGGCGCGTACGACGCAGCTCTCGCATGCGAGGGCGGAGATCAGTAAAGCTATAATGAATGCGGAGGCGGCTTATGAACTTGCAGCGCGGACAAGAGGTCGAGAAGAGGCGGGAAAGTTAAGGGAGTTGGAACTAGAGCACAAGGTCAAGGCTGCGGAAGAGGCTGTCAAGATGTCCGATCTGGTAGTATATCAGTATGCGGACCTCGTTCGATCCCTTCAGGCCGATAAGTCTCACGAGGGACTCGTCGATGGTCTTGCAGAGGGGAAACTGGGATTACAACGGTTGCTTAACGATTTCAATGCAGAGACAGCAAGACTACAAAGAGAAATCCTTGAAGTTCGAGGAGCACTCGTCGTCGCGGATTCACAGCGTGACTCTGAGAAGAAACACTTAGAACAATGCCGTGTCGAGCTCGCGCAAGCTCAGTTTGAGCTCCAACAACTCAAACTAGACGATAACACAGCCGCTAGAATGGTCTCTCGTTATATGTACGCATTCTTGCCTTATCTCTTTCAAAAGCAATTCCATATCAACATCCATACTCTAGGAAATTCTCTCAAAAATCAACCAACACCCTCTTCTCAGCTCTCTCGTCCCTCAAATCTCGACATACTGCGACGACATCAACACTCTCTACACAACTCCTCTCTCTGCGCTCCCAATTGCGCGCTTCTGCGGACCAAACTGAGACGCTTCGCCGTGCACTCGACGAGCTGGGCGGCGAACTTGCGAAAGAGGCATTCGGGCGCCGAAGGGAGGTCGCGCTGCGAATCCAGATGGTTAAACGGGAAGAGAAGGTGCGCGGAGAACTGGAGAAGTGGGTTCTTAAGGCGGAGGAGGCGCAAGGACACGCTTTGGCGGCGAGCGGGGTGGGTGAAGGGGGTGAGAATTTCGTGAGGATGGTGGGTGCGGCGCGTAAGGTGCTGGAGGGAACTTTTGGAGGTGAAGATGGAGAGATCGGGAGAGTGATTGTCGCAGAGTCGGCGGTGAGGGAGTTAATGATGGAGTTGGAGACGGAGATGGGGAGGAGGCTGGAGTTGGAAAGGATTATTGCGCTAACCAAGGCCGCAGCCGTTGATGTTGCTGCTGAGCTTGAGGTTCAACCTGAGGCGGCTCCTGCGCAAGATGACACGTCCAGCTCTACACCCGTTCCGGTGGAAGTTCCTTCTCCAGAAAGACTGCAAAGCCCAGTTGCAGCAGACAAGTCTTCTCAGATGCTGAAATCTGAGGATTTGACGCCTATCGCACCTGCGAACGACATCTCCGGACCTGCCTCAGGACAGCCGTCAACCTCTTCACTGACTGATCCACCCGACGGTAAACACGAGGAACCCCCACATTCAATATCCATGAATTCTCAACTCCAGTTAGTACCTACTCAGAAGCCACCTGGAATGCCTGTGAAAGATGATACGCCAGAAACGCTGCCACTGAAGACTGTAGAAGTGGAACCCGACCAGAAACGGAAATCTGCTCATAAACCAGACTTTACCGACGCATATGATATCCAAGAATATCCCAAAGGTTCAGTATCTTCATCTCTTTCGATATCCAGTGACATATCAAATAACGAAGAAAAAGATTGTTATTTATTTTCTGCCGATTTAGTGTCATCATCGATAACTAAACCTAACGAAATATCAATCGACAGAATGGATGTCGTTTCTCCATCTCTTGAGGCTTTCAATGACCCGGAGGTGTCGCGGCCCACGGATGTCGAACCTGTGGTCGTTATCACAGGTCCGCAGGTTCCTTCGAATGGAAGTGCACACCACCAAAGTGTGGTTTCGACGGATGCAAAAGCGGTAGCGGGAGAAAAATCATTGACTGTTCACCACGATGAGGTAGTTGAAGTTGCATCAGTGGAAGAGAAACGATCTGGTAATGCCTCACTCAATGACCCCGCCATCTCAAGCGACCAATCAAATGGTGTGAATTACGATTCAACACTAGAAATCAAATACAAGCCACTTCCAACGCCCGCCTCTCTCCAAGACACATCGGTTATTCCTCCACCAAAACCAACTTCAGAATTACCGGAAACCTCCTCCGTCTCCAATGTCTCTCCAATTGCTCCAAGTCCTCTAACTATCTTTCTCGACACTACTCCGCCCGTACACCCTTTCCTTGCAGACCTAGCGAAAGCCAAACACCGGTATGACACCCTTCAACGCTCTCTTCGTGATTGTCATCTCGCACTCGAATCCCTCTCCACCTCCCTTCAATCGATGGGTACAGGATATATGGCGGCAGAGGCGCTGTTAACGGTAGTACAAAGGTTGCATGATTACACAGAGGATGTCAGGGTTGAGCTGGAGATTCGAATCGCAGATGAAGAAATTGTGGGGAAGGGGTTCGAGATGATGCTTTGTGTACCTGGGGCGCTTGCGTCTCCTACATCTCATGTTCATCTAAGCTCAGAACAGGAGCGGGATCAAGACACGACGACGCACTTGGACGTGGAGATACAAGTCAAGGCGTTCGTTGATGGCACAGACCCTAGTGTGGACAAGGCAATCCGGAGTCTTTCGCGGAAACTAGAGGATATAGAGCACGACATTGCTGTTATTCAACGGGTTGTGCACGACATGAATGACACCGACGTTGCCTTATTGCCCGCACCTTCCTCTTCCGTTGCAACCACAAGCATCAGAGAGGCAGGCAGCACAAGGTGGGCATCCTGGATCCGAAGCACCCATACCTCGCCCATCCCTTCACCTTCGCCCTCGCCCTCTCTCACCAGCTCTTCACTGATTACTTTGACATCTGGCCTCGGGTCAGCGCCTACATCTGGGAGTGTCATGGCATCTCCTAGATTTTGCCATGTCCCCTCGGTTGATTCCCCTGACACCGGAGGTGAGAAAGGACTTGATCCCCTCGCCAGTTTAGGGCTTCGAGTGCCCATGCCGAGTTACATACAACATCAAGCGCCAGCAGTGGTACACCTAAAATCGAGGACGTTGACAATGTATATGCTTGGCCTTGGGGCAAGGAGTGTTAGTGTTAGTGGGTCTGGTAATGGAAGTGGATCTTTGGAAGGTTCGACGAGTCCAAGAAAGGGGATGGCTGCATCTCGAACGCAGGACGGGAATGAGGGCGAGGGACGTGAGGAGAGCGATGTTGAGTAGATTATGGTATCAATATAATATCATATATATGGAAGTTGGAAGTTGGAACGATCGACATTGGAATTTAGAATGGACTCTCGGAGCTTAATTGATTTAGCGGACTCTGTTTTTCATGCTTCAGGTGTTTCCTGTCCAAATAGTACCATGTATTGCAGGATTCTGATGCTGTGGAAAGAAACCTGCCTG
This sequence comes from Termitomyces heimii, assembly GCA_003313675.1. Taxonomy (NCBI): domain Eukaryota; kingdom Fungi; phylum Basidiomycota; class Agaricomycetes; order Agaricales; family Lyophyllaceae; genus Termitomyces; species Termitomyces heimii. Next base: position 16,757 of record QLON01003313.1, read on the forward strand.
TTGTTCCCACATCAGCCCTCATTTTAGAGGTGGATATATGTGCCTATATCACCCTCTAACAGGAGGTTCTTTTCTTAGTTGCATGCATACATGAATACAAGGACTGTATTTCATATATGGACATTAATTTGAGGTACTTATAAAGTTGCTATTGCCAGATATCATGCCATTACTTTTAGCATTGACATCAACAGCTATTATGTTAGGTCCCACTGACCTGGGGGCTCACTCTGTTGAGCAGAAACCTGCTAGTTGGGTTTCACTAAGAAAGGAGACTCATAAAGAACAAGGAGATAATTACCAAAGGTAGGTGCTGGGATTCTAAGCACAGAAAAGGAGAAGGGGAGCTAGGAAATGATAGGTAGAAGGAGAAACAGAAATGAAAGGAGAAGATCAGAGGAGAGGAAACAAATAAGTAGTACAAAAAAAAAGAAAGGATACAGAATCAAGATGAATGAAAAGAGTTGAGATAGAGCAAAAGGAAATGGAGGAAAAGATAATGGAGACTAAAGAAACAAAGAAAAAGAAGATGTAGAGTTGGAGAAAATAAGATTGAGTGGATAGAGTAGGAACAAGAGAAATAGGAGAATTTATAGAAATAAAAAAGAGTACAGATGAACTGGAGTTAAATCAGAAAGTCAGAGTTGAGTTGAGTTGAGGAGGGCTTGAGTGAAATGGAATAGAGACTTGATGGAGCTGAGAGGAGTTGAGAAGGGATGAGAAAACAGAAAGAAGATGAGATGAGACAAGAAAAAATTGAAATAGAGTGAAAGGAGATGAATTTGAAAATGCATAGGCTAGAGACAATGAGATGACAAGAAATTGGAAAAAGCTAAACAAAAACTGGACAACTGTTGGCAATATCAAGACTACTGTATCAACTACTGGGATAGCCTCAATTCTTATAGGATGCCTTGGGTGTCAGAAATAATTATGCATTAGAGGTGATCAAGTGGCAGCAAGATCAGGTGGTGGGCAATTATGTGGGAAATGGACCTTGCAGGATAATCATGCAGGCAGCATTCAGAGTCTTAGGAGTGATCTTGCAGCAGTTTTTTGGGGTGCTGAAATTTGTGCAGAATTGCAGATATATCATATCCTATCTGAAGAAGCTTAGTGATTTTAGTGTGTCACAACCCCACCACACTTCCTGGGTAGATCCACACCATCTCCCCACTTTTTTCTTTTCCAATCTGACATTACTGATCCAATCACCAAGATCACTAAGCTTCCCCAGATAGAACATGATGCACCCACAAGCCTAGCACAAACTCCAGCACCCTCAAACTATTATTAGGTCACTCCTAATACTCTAAATTACCACCTGCACAATCATCCTGTAAGACCTGTCTTTTGCACAATTGCTTGCTGCCCAATCTTGCTGCTGCTTGATCACCTTCAGCATACAATTGTTCCCAACATCTGAGATATTCTATAGGTATTTAGGGAAGGTCCCAGTAGCTAGTACAGTAGTCTTGATATTAATTATAGTTGCTCCCAGTTGCATTTAAATTCTCCTTACTCTTCTGCATCTCTCAATTCTATTTCATATATCTCCAAATTAATTTATTTTCTCTTTTTGTCTCATCTTATCTTCTCCTACTTCTGAATTCTCTTGACTTGTCCAGTTTTTCAAATCTTTGTTTCATCTTGCTTACCATTCTACACTATACTCAGCTCCAACTTCCAACCCCATTTGGCTTATATTTCTTTTCTCCAATTCTGCTCCTTCTCCTATTCCTTTTGTCCCTATTCTATTTACTAACTCCCATTTTCTTCAACTATATCTTCTTTTCTCTTCAAATCTGTCTCCAGTTCTCATTCCTCTTCTCTTTTATTTCTATCTACTTCATCTTGACTCTCTTCCTTTGTCTCAACTCTGTATCACTTATGACTTTCCTTATTGGTTTAGAGCCTTTGCCAGCCCTGGAAAATGGATCACTTTTGACAAGGGCTCTATCCTCATCAAAAGTGATCCAATATACATGGCCCCCATGACCTAGTGGCCATGTGACTCATGATGTGGCCATGACCATGACATCAGTCACATCAGCCACACTGCATAACATTAGCATAACAATGTCACACTATGACATTACAGTGTGATATCACACATGACTTGACCTCAGAATATTTTCTATTGACAGGCAGAGTGAATTTTTAGACTTGTTCTCTTTGAATCTTCCTCTGCCAGGTTAGCACTTTACTACTTGTACCTATATTACCTTTATTAATATATCTTTGAATCATCCTTTGCCAGCTGTGTGACTAGGCCACAGCCTTCAGAAGTCACCCTTACAGCCACCTGAAACCTCAGTCAAAGTTCCTTGACTTGTCTCTACCTCCAACAAGCTCCAAATGATTAGACATAGTGCCTGACAAGCCCAACATATGCCTCATTAGTGCTACACCATTTACATGGCTTATTCAATTGAAAGCTGAGGCTTACCAACTTCATATCACTCTCAGCCTCCCTAAGAGATACCTTTGATCTGATTAAATAGCAACAAAGCCAAAAATAGAAGAACAAATCCTGCAAAAGGTTGTTTCTCCAAAGGCAGCACAAAAGAATTGCCTCTTCATTGCCATTATAACTACTAAATCAAGCTAGAAGATGGTAGAATGCCACCTTTTAGAAAGATCTATAACATGTCAGAGATAGAACTTCAAGCCCTGAAAGAATACCTCAACAATATGCTTGGAAAAAGATTCATATGACTTTCAGCATCTTCTGTGAGCATTTCTGTTCTTTTTGCCAAAACAAAAGATGGCTCTCTCTGACTCTATATTGACTACTGCAGACTGAACCAAGTCACTAGGAAGAACCACTATCTCCTCCCCCTCATTGGCAATCTCATCAATTGCCTTTATAGCACCAAGATTTATACAAAGATTGATCTCCAATCTAGATACAACAATGTTCAAATTGCCTTAGAAGTTGAGCAGAAAACAGCATTTAGAATATGGTATAGCCTATTTGAATACTGTAAGGGAAATGCTTGACATTTGCAGAACTCCTTCCACAGAGCCAACAATGCAAGTGAAAAGCAAGAGTCAAGTGAGCATGAAAGTGGGCAAGAGTCAGGCAAGGGATAAGCAAGGCTAACAGAGGGTCAGATATCACTAGATAAGCTTATAGTCAGTTTAGTATATAGGCCAGAAAAACACTGCTATTGTTCAGCCTGGGGATATTGTATCCACAAGCTGCCTATATATACTACATTGGTGGCTGTGCTATTACTAATACTGCTTACTAATCAGGCCCTGGTATATAATGGAGTATGATTAACAATAATTGATGCTGAGTAAAGTTCATGCATGTGACTCATCAAGGCTGACTACTATAAGACAGAAGGAGAAAGAGTAAACTGAGCAGCCAGTCAGATTTGCTAGAAGTAGGTGTATCATCAGACTAAGCTCAGAATAGGATTAAACATGGTCTGGAAACCAGTCCTCTGACAAGTACCTTATCATGCTCTTTAGAATAATTAACTTCCTTGCCATATTCCAATATTAGATGAACAATATCTTCCATAATATAAATGATGTATTTGTCATTGTATACCTAAACAACATTCTCATCTTCTCTGACTTGCTTGTGGAGCACAAAGAATATATTTAACATATTTTAAAACAACTCTAGAAGTACAACCTACATGCTAAACCTGAAAAGTATGTGTTTTATACCATCAAAGTCAAATTTCTTGGCATTATTGTGTCTCTAGACAGAATTCAAATGAACCTGGCAAAAGTCAAAGTGATTACCTTCTGGTCAAGACCTCAAAATGTGAAAAAATACAATCCTTAGGTTTTACTAACTTTTACAAGTAATTCATCAATAATTACTCCAGTATTACTAAATACCTCAACTATCTAACCTAAAAAGATCATCACTGGGACTGAGACTCCAACTGTTGAAGCATTTTTAAACTTCTGTAAAGAAAGCCTTCACCTCTGCACCCATTCTTCAACACTTTGATTGTTGCTATCTATCATTCTCAAATGTGATGCCTCAGACTATGCTATTACTAACATCCTATTGCAAATGAACTCCTATACTCCATTGCCTTTATATTCAATCAATGATCTCTGCCAAACTCAACTACAACATTTTCAACAAGAAACTCCTTATAATTGGAGAAGCATTCTGACAGTGGTGCATGTATTTTGAAGGAGCCTGGTATTACATCCAAGTTTACTTTAACTGCAACAACCTCCAGTATTTCACTACTACAAAGCAACTCAGCCAGAGGCAAGCTTATTGGTTGGAGATCCTGTCCAAACATGACTTCACCATCAATTATTAATCAGAATGACTTGGCACAAAACCCAATGTTCTTACTTAATGCCCCAACATATATCTGAAAAAATCCTTTAACACAGATTAGAACACTTTCAACCACCACATGGTTATACTCCCCCAAACAGCTCAATTCTATACTGCTGCTCAACAAGGAGGGCCTTCTAAATTGGATCTGAAATGCCCTGACTAACTCATACTTCTATAACCATGACCTTCAAAGTATGCTAGAAAACTCTGTAAATAGTATGTCTCCTCCTTCCTCCTTCACTCTTTTCTTCAATTAGTTCAATTAGAAGCTCCTGCTCTAGAACAAATTTGTCTACATTCCAAATCACAGCAAACTCTGCCTCAACATATTGCAATAAAACTATAACCACAAGCTATGCAGCCACTTCTGCATCAGAAAAACCCTCTAATATGTCAACCAAATGTTCTTCTAGCCCAGAACAAAGAAGAACATTGTCTAATATATACAAATTTGCAATACTTGCCACTGCATTAGAGTAGTCTGACACTAACCCTTTGGAATCCTTAAACTGCTACCAATCAGCCAGTGATTCTGATCTTCTCTGTCTATGGATCACATTGTAAAACTCCCTAACTCTGAAGGCTATGACACAATCCTTGTGATAGTTTGCTACCTTACAAAGCAAGCAGTCTTTATTTCTTGCCACACCACCAATAATACCACAGAGCTCACTCACTTCTTCATCTGACATATCTTCTTAAAACATGGGCTCCCCAACAATATTGTCTCTAACTATGAAACACTATTTGTCTCCAACTTCTAGCAATCACTATATCAAGCTGTGGATATCAAGTTAGCACTCTTCACAGCCTACTATTCAGAGACCAATGGATAAATAAAATAGGTCAATCAGACCTTGAAACAATATCTCTACATCTATGTTAATTATCTGCAGAATGATTGGTGTACTGAACTTCCTATTGCAGAATTCACTTACAATAACACACTCTACTCTGCTATAGGAGTTTCTCCATTCTTCACCAATAAAGGTGACAACCCCTGGCTCACCACCTCTTTATAAGATATCCCATCCCACACTACTCATAAAGTAACCTATAATCTTTGGGCTCTATAAGACTACCTCTATACAGAAATTGAAACTACTAATTGAATCTACAGTAAATAGGCCAACTCAAAGTGAGAACCCATCCTGAACTGGCCCATTAGCACCTATGTGTAGCTTAATCACTAAAATATCAAAACCTAGTGACCCAAAAACAGTTGAAAGTGTAACTCCCATCTTTTAAATTTATTAAGGATTTAACTTCCACTTTTTTTCATGCTAACTCAAAAACACCAAAGAAGAATGGAGTCTTTTATCAAACTACTGCTAAGATGACACATTTTTAAGTAGAATCCAAATCTAAAGTGCTCTTCCTCTGTAACCTGATCTCCAGCTCACCCTACAACTCCTACAACATGCTCTGCTAAATTTCTTGCACCATATTCTCCATTCTTGGCATTAGTTTGCCCATATTTGTCACAATTTAGTTCAGCTTCTGCATCACTCTAAAAAAATGCTGATAGTGAGTTACTTCAAGATTAGCCAGCATTTAGAGACTAGTCCTGATTGTGAGAGGTAACCAATACTTGGACTAGACTTAAGATAATCTATCTTCAACTTAGAGGTGTGCTATATTATACTATCCAACAATTTGCAATAAGAATGGATTCAATCTACTTCACAAGAAATTAGAGGACAATACAAGGGTCAGAAATAAGTATATACTGAGTTTTACTACTTGTGAAGTCACTACTATAAGAGCAATCTGTAAGGGTAACCTCTGAAGGCTGTGGCCCAGTTACATAGCTGGCAGAGGGAAATGCAAAGTTGTATCAATAAAGGTAAGATAAGTACAAATAACAAGATGCTAACCTGGCAGAGGGAAATTTAAAGAGAATAAGTCTAAGGATTCACTCTGCCCATTAATAAAAAATATTTTGAAGTCAAGTCATGTCATTGTCACATTGTGATGTTATAGTGTGACATTGTCACTTTTTGCAACTGATGTGACTGATGTCACAGTCACAGTTACATCATAGTGAGTCTGGCAGAGGCTCCCAACCAATGAGGAAGTTTGTTCCCATGATTCAGCCAGTAAAGAATTTAATAAAAATACTTAAAGGCAGATGAATTAAAGTAAAAAGGCCTGAAAATTGAAAGGAAATATGGAGTAAGAAATCTCCAAATGGGTGATTTTCTGACACAATACCAAAAAAAATCTGGATTAACCAGGGCCAATTGAAACAAGGAGAATCTTGAGAGCAGAATACTCAGGATGCACTAGAACTCTCCATGCTAATTTCTTCCTATAACTTCCTTTATAATATCAGTCTGGATCACTACCTTGATAAGCTTAAGCTTAGAAGAATCCTCATCCTCCTGTAACAACTTTATGCTCCTAACCTGGATTCTCACCTCTACCCTCTTTAAATCCTGCATTATTACTGCTTGAGGCAATGTATTGGTCTGGAGGTGTATAATAGGGTAAAGTGCACTATGTGAATATATTCACATAGTTAGTTGTAGTTATTTTGTTATTTATATATTTTATCATTTCACTATAAATTATAATACTTAACTGCTTTATAAGCAGCTTATTCTTTTGTGTAAATACATTAACAATAGACTGAAATTGATTTAATTTAGTGAGTCTACATTATAAGCTAAAACCAGTAACTTTATTACAAGGTAATTAGAAATTAACACTACATCATCCAACTTGTCTCTGCTAGATATCTTGACATTCTGGTCTTGCACCCTCAAATTAACTCTTGAGTCTGGCTTCAACAAACCCACTGCAACTGCCTGATATACTTCAAAAAACTCTATATAGACTAAGGCTAAAGCACTATTACTAGCTTTAAAGAATTGACAAAGCACTAACACCTCTGCCTCTGCTAATAGACATAACAACTAGGCTAGAAGATGAGCTCAAAGGTCTCTGAGCTCAAAAACAGATTCAGAAGATAAATTCCAATGCAGGCACTTAGAAATATAAATAATCACTTGGAGAGAAAGAGAGAGCACTAGCATCTTACTCCAATAAACTTCTCATTAATCAATCAAAAATGCTCCCTCTCCTCTCACCTGCAACTCTCATACCCAATGCCTTTATGATACTAACTAATTCTTCTTCAACAATGAATTCTCTTCTAATAATGTTAACTTTATAACTAGCTTAACTTCATATAACTTACAATATTCCACTATGTGACCTAATACCTAGCTTTGGAGAGGAAGGTCTCTTAATGCTGGAGCTTGAGCTGCCTGCAACTCAGAACTTTATAAATCTACAAAGGATCTTAACATTAAAACTCCAAAAGCTGCACTACTATTCACTAAAGTTTGTAGAAACAGTGAATATATTTAAATTAACAGAGCTTATAGATTACCACACTCTGCCAAAATCTGGGATGCACTAGAGTTAGAATGCAGGACAACTTCTGAGTATAATAGAAATCATACTAAGAAAGAGAATAAAAGTATAAAATGAGGAGCAAAGTAATATATATAGAAATATAAAATAAACACCATTTGTAAAAAGGGACAGCAGACAGAAACAATTAGTTCAAGGTCTGCTCCACCTTATAGGAAGTAGGGAGTGCAGTGCTTGAGAGAGCAGGAATGCTAGTACTGAAATGTGTTTGAAAAAGAATAGAGAGTAGAGGAAGACTGGCAGAATTAGCAAACAAAGAAAAAACCAGCAGCAAGTGAGAAAGCATTAATGAGGCAACAAAATGGTCCTATATTTGCTTCTCAAGGTCTACAAGAAAAGTAGTTAAACTAATGGCAATGGGTGCTAACATATATTATACAGGTAATTGGTTAATTTTCATCACATTTGCTACCTAATTATAGCAAGATTATTTGTCATTGTATTATATCCACTAATTAACATAATTAATCAAAAGAAGAACAGAGCTCAAAAAATAAGACTTGAAGAGAGATAATATGGAAAGAACTGTGGGAAAAATTTAGAAAATTCTTAATTTTTTTTGCAACTCTAAAAGAAGCAAAAGATACAGGACACTTCCATTTTTAACATGTGCAGAGCTCCACAATGTTCATTATACTTCTGCCCATTATTTCTCTGTGACATTTTCTGATTATTCTGTAACATTTTCTAGTTATTAAGCCTTTATTTTCTAGTTTCAAGAGACTTGATATAAATTTTTCTAGCTAAGATAGGATCTTTCAATGATTTTGGTGCTTCACTTCTGTAAATTATTAATATTTCCCTTAGTTCTTTACTAAATGCCTTTAGACCTTCTTTTCAGGTGCAAAATAATTAGATGTTTTCAATAATACTAAATACAATAGAGTTTTGTGGTTATTCCATTGAGATATCAGCATTTTACTGAAGTTTACCTAATTTTCCTCCTCAACAGCTAAATTTAGCTTTTTCCATTAAATCACTAATTCCTTTATTAGTTCACTATGAATTAACCTTGAACAACTTCCATTATATGTGGATTAATTAGGCAATCAAAGCAATACCTAATATATAGGGGTCCACATATATTCTTACTAAAGTATGCTAATTTCATTATCAAGATATAATGCTAAATTAATGGAATTATACAGCTACAACCCCATTTTGCAGCAGATTATCTTATTAGTTGTTGCAATTATATTTTTAATGATGCCATCAGATCCCATCAAATCTATAGTGATTGTTTTAATTTGTCATTAGTGCACTAATCATAGCTCTTTCAAGAATGCTCAATGTTTACAAAAGATAAATCACTTGATTTCTAGAAACCTTTGCATAGTGATATGATTATAGTTACATATTTAATTTGGGTGTGCATTAGATCAAAATACTAATAAGCTAATTTCTCAATATTTAGGCCATCAATAAGGCTAATCTAATATAATCTGAAAAGGGCTTTTCAAGGTGGTTGTTTTTGTCATTTACCTACAGTTTTTAGCAGATGTCTTGTTTGATTCAGACTTTTCAATGATAAAAAGCTTTATTATACTTCATTGTTGAGATAGACATATCAATAGTCACACTTTGTGACATTAGCATGACAATGTCACACCATAATGTTATATGTTATAATTACATGACTCAACTTCAGAATATTTTCTATCAACTGTAGCTCAGTTATATAGCTGACAGAGGAAGATTCAAAGTATATTAATAAAGGTAAGATAAATACAAATAATAAAGTGCTAACCTGGCAGAAGGAGATCCAAAAAGAATAAATCTAAGAAGCCACTCTGCCAGCCTCCAGAGGCTGCTCTTACATAAATTAAGATGAAAAAGCATGGAAATTAAAAGAAAATATGAAGTAAAAAACTTCTAAAAGAGTGGTTTTCTAATAGTCAAAGAACAGAGTTGAGGAGATAAAATCAGAGATGATTGGAAAGAGTTAGAGCTGAGTTAAGCTGAGAAAAGAAATTAGAGATGAAAGACTATAGTGACCTTGCAGAAATTGAGACAAGGCAGAAATGAGAGATAATGAGAAAAGTACATTGAAGAAAAAGTAAAATTAAATAGTAAAAGATGAAAACTAAATAAAGAAATGAGAAATAAATAGAGACTGAAATATAACTGAGTACAATATTAAGACTAGCATATTCACTTTAGGAGGTTTATCAAATATCAAGTCTTTGAAAAACATATAGCATTAAGCTAGATAGCATGAATAGACTCAGTTGTGCTTAAAGTTATTGAGATGAACTGAAGTACTAGAGTAAAATAATAACATACTAAAGGATTGAGCCAAACACACATGACTATATAGTCTACACACTACTATATCTTAACAAAGTCTTCTATATATACCTACTGAGTGTCTCATGCAGTGGAATAATCATGTGCCAGAGTGATTGAGTAGCAGCAGGATTGTGCAACAGGGTGATTGTGCAGCAGCCAGATTGTATAATGGCCAAATTGTGCAGCAGTGGGATTGTGCAATGGCCAGATCCCTGTAAGGGTGACCTCTGGAGGCTGTAGCTCAGTTACACAGCTAGCAGAGAAAGATCAAAATAAAGGTAATATAAGTAGAAATAACAAGGTGCTAATCTGACAAAGAGAGATCCAAAGAGAACAAGTTTAAGGAGCCACTCTGCCAGTTGATAGAAAATATTCTGAGGTTGAGTCACATGAGCATCATGGTGTGACATTGTCACACTGATGTCATGGACTGATGTGATTGATGTCACAATCACAGTTATGGTTATGTTATGAGTCACATAGTCACCAGGTCATGGAGCCATGTAAGTTGCTGATGAAGCCCTTGTCAAAAGTGATTCAATTTCCAGAGTCTAGCAAAGGGCTCCAATCCAATAAGGAAGCTGGTTCCCATAGTCCAACCAATTTGAAAGTTTGTTCCCATGGTCCAGCCAGTGAGGAGTTTGATGAAGGCAGCAGAAAGCAGATGAATTAGAGTGAAAAGGCATGAAATTTGGAAGGAAACATGGGGTAAGAGACTCCTAACAGGGTGGTTCCCTAATAATCCCCTTGAGTAATTGTTTGGAATGGCTTATGCAAGGTGTTAGGAGTGATTGTGTCAGGTGCAGTAAGATGCAAGAAGTGAAGTTGTCTTGAGGGGCATCAGAGTGGAGTTGGTCCAAGGATATTTGGTGATCTTGGAGATTGGATCAGTGATGTCAGAGATCAGATGAGGAAACAGTGGTGGTGAGTGTGGTCCTACCCTTGAGATTGTTAATGGGTCATGACAATATATACTTCACAAATTTGATTCATTTGAGCTCTAGTGAACTCCTTTACATTAGTTCTACAAGAATACAACTTACAAATTCATCAAAGGAATAGACTGAATAATTGATTTATTGCTCTGAGAAGTAAACCTATCCTCAGTACAACCTATAATTTGACTGAGGATGTAGGTATAATGTCCGTAATTATAGACTTCTGTAACAATGGATGGCATAGAACCATGGTCAAACGACAGACACCGAATTGATGTCATAAGTTGTACACAAACCATGCAGAGCGGTCACCAAGCCCTGATTTCTCGTCTTCGCGGGACGTCGCCACTCGTACTACGGCCTTCTTTCTGTTCTGCAAGCTCAAGTAAAGAATGTTTACGCCGCTGAATATGAAAGTAAGGACGGAAAAGACGAGAAATGTTATTGTCGCCTTTCGATAAAAAGG
>QLON01003319.1:0-29048 GCA_003313675.1 Termitomyces heimii
AACTTGCTTGCCCACCCACCTGCACCACTATACCTAGAATGCCTTCCAATCCTAGTGACACTGCTGCCTCATCTGTATAAGCCATATCCATTCGTGGTGCCAAATGAAAACAGGAGAAGTTCAGCCAGAACTCATCCACCACTAGCCTTGCCTGCTGAACCACAGCCCTGAAAATTCACCTCTCCCTGCTCAGGCTCAAATCTCCTTATCTCTCCACCAAGCACCAAGGATGAGCCAGTTGCATACCAAAATTGAGTGGTGAATGACAACCTTGCTCACACAGTTGTCCTCACTGCACTTGAAGAATCAGAGTATGAGGGACTGGACAATGCCAAGACTGCAGCAGGACTCCTTAACATCATCAAGACTCATGTGGAAAGCAAGGGACCCATTTGGATGGTGGCCCTAATCCAGGAAGTCTTGAGGATCCAATGCTTGCCTAGCAAACCCCTACCTGAGACAGCCAGATGTATTTGCAACATTGTGAACTGGATATTTGCTATGGAAGCCCTTGATGAGGACTTGTTCAAATGCATGGTCCTCCTAAACAGCCTGAATAGCCCTCAGTATGAGCCAATACAGGCTCAAGTCTCTCATGGCCTTGCCAATGCAACTAAAGTCAATCCATATAAGTCAGATAGCATCCACAAGCTTCTTGAAACCATACAGAACCTAAATGCCCTGAAATCAGTGGGCAACACACCAGCAGACACCATGCTTGCCGCTACCTCCAAGGAACACTTCTGACCACAAAGACTCCACCTCCCCAGTCACAACCACCCTGCCAGCTTCAAATATTGCACCACCTGCCTCACACATGGATGCCCATGTGCTGGGCATGAAGCCCAATTTTGTGCACATCTAGGAGGCATCATGCAGAAGGCTGGCTTTAATGCTGCCTGGGATGCTGCCAAGGTGGTGTAAGGGGACCAGTTTCTGGACCATGTCCAACCCTATTCCAAGCTTAATCCAATGATATGCCTATATTCATACTGACCAAAAGATACCTAGACTTGACTTACATGTTACTTACTAGGTATCTACCAATACAGTTCGTTGACATGCACTGAGGACTTGACTTACGTGTTACTTACTAGATTCCCTGGAACCACAAGTAAAACTGCATAAATTCTAACATACGTGCCGAAAATTTGCTTATGATCAAGGTCAAGGTTAAGAATGCGGCATCAGCAAGAGCAAGTTGAGTTAGTCACAAACTAGCAACTCTTCTTCTTGAGCATCAGTTCTGTGATTACCCAAGTAATCGATGTCAGGCGATCTTAAACTCCTGTTGGTTTTCTAACGCAAAAATTCTCCAGGAGCACGGACGCCAAAGGATGTTCAGAGTGACATGGTACCAAGTCTAGTTCCTCGTAGTCGTTTTTTTTTTCTAGGCAAGAGTACACCGAAGATCAGCTGATCACCACAGGTCCGTTTGTTCAAAGTCCATTATCGGCCAGCCATCCTCGACCACGGGAGCCGGAAGGAGCTCTTCAAGACCCAGATAACGCTATCGCCGTAACGCTACTGGGTTCACAATGAGTTACGTCGATCCTTCGTAACACGTCCGAAGTGGACACCTTGAAACTTTGATGCTAAGCCGGGCAAGGAGTAGTGACTTCGCGTCTGGAAGGGAAAATATAAAGGAAGATACAGGGATTTTAAGAACAACTACTTCCTGGCGAAAAAGATCACTTGCAGTCGAGGAAGAATGAGTACTCGGAAGATTATGCCAATACCACGTGGGTTGAAATACAAACCAGTTCTTCGGTTTTTGTAGTGGGCAAAGCGGAAACTATTGAAATGTCGCACTAGCATCAGAGTACCAACACTGCGAGGCAGATTGTAGTCTTAATGTTCTTTTTCGATCTTTGTTGGGCTACCTGTTTGTTACCTTTTATGCGAAGATTGTCCAGCGTACCGACAAAAGGCTGTGTAAGAGCACATTCGAATTCCCAGATATGATAACTCGATTTGAAACACTAATGCCAGATTACGCGATGTCATCAAGTCAGAAAGGAGACAGAGAAAATCTTGTAACATTTCGTGATCGGAGAGGCTCAAGATCAAGACCAGATCAGACGCAAGGTTAGTTCAAAACTCAAAAGACGCCAAATTTGGGAGAGATATCTTAACTCGAAGCTAGAAGTGTGATCAGTCATACCTCGAAGTACCATCAGCCTGGATAGAAGTATGTGGTTTGATCTATGATGATAGTTACATAACAACGACTTCAAGGACGAGGGTCCGTTTAGGGTAGGGTGTGAGGGGTAGCTAAGATCAAAATGAAGGCTTTACGAATCGAACACAATCTTAGAACGCTGACCGTTTTGGATACTGAGCATATTGGGCTTGGAAGACATTGACCTTTGACCATATTCCAAGATAAGAGCATCATTCTTGACGGCCGTTGGTAGCTAGTTAGACCCATACTTTAACCCGCAGTAAAACTTGAACTCTGACTGCACCTGATTGACAGTCATAATTCAATGCAAGACCGATGCCAGTCGACGCTTAGTGCTCAGATCTGACGCGTATCTCAACCCAGTTGATACACAGGGTAGTTACATAGAAAGTGAAAATGAGTGATGGTCGAGTAAACGGCTTTCTCCGGCTGTCGCGTGCGGACCGCACCGGTACTTCACGTTTAACCACTAGTCTATCCCTGGCCAAGCCGAAAATCTTCTCGGTCTAACGGTATAGATGCAACAGGTTTGCGTTGGCTGTACAAATTTGCCTTAAGCAGCGCTGCCAGTCGTCTCATCTTGGTTACAACAGAACTGCAATGGTACTCCCTAATCATACCTTTCAGTTTGCCCGATTATTTCCTGGAGCAAGCCTATCTTGCTAGCGCATGATAACGCTACCATCTGATTTCCGCTCAGCACCAAGTCGTCCGCTTAGATGAAGCACCGTTACAGCAACTTGAACTAGACGCTGAAAAAGGTATCAATGACAAGATACTAGGCCACGAAATTAAAGTTTGCGACGTGAAACGTCCGAGGTGGAAGTTGATGTGTGTTCGCTACTTGTTGCTCATAATACCATCGTTAATGTCCGCATGGAACAGATGATTACTTTGACAAGATATCTCGTTGCAAATGATCAGAGGCACAATCCATTCTCGGCCCTATGCCGCTCTACAGCAAAATCGTATTTTTGTGATCGTGCCTCCCTTATGCGGAATCATAATCAGTCATGTTTCGTCTTGACACTGTGACCCGGCCCGGAGTATATGCGCTTATAGACTAATTATATCACAACGCGAAGGAGATCTATTCAGCGTATGCCCTGTGACTTCCACGATGGTGCCAAGTTCACATCAGTGTTACAGGTTCAAGATGTTCGGCAGCAATACTTGTCTGGCCCTTTCCTCATGAACGCCAGCTTCGACGGTGCGACCCATTCCTGTGCTTCTGGACATTCGAAGATGTGTAAAAGTTGTAGTACGAAGTCCCTTCTGTAGTGGATATCACTTCTTCTCTTGGAATAATACCTTTATGCACTGAATCACGTTCTTGTTTCAGCTCCCTTTTAGGATCCTCCACTGATCCTCTGGTCACATTGTTCGCTCTCCGATCTCCCTGAACCAATTTAGAACTAGCTTCTCATATCAAATATACAGATTCCATGCACCCTAGCAACAGAATTAATGCGTGGCTGTCACCTCCGTCCTAACGAAACTAACTTTCCTCGTATGCGATGAACTCTGCAGAATAGAATCCGTCCTATTACGCATGTCATTTGACGACACTTCCCACGCGATTACAACGAGATTGATATTCATCTTCGAAGTTCACTGAGAATCTGCAAATCATGATTATTGCTACTCGCGTCTCCTCTGACAAGCACGTCCGAGCTGTTTGTTATTTACTTTACACGCTGCAGCCAAGATCATTCCCATTTTCCAATGCACACCTCATGCGCACGCACAGTCGAGTACCCTTTCAACCACTCCACATATTATACGCGGAACGACGACGATCCTTTCACCTCCGAACTTCCGGTGTGCAATCCAGAGTATATGTTATACATTGAATTGACGAGTATCTTCAGCCAATGAACAGCGAGGAGGATGTACTCCAAGAACATTTGATGATACATCGTCAATATGGACGTGACAGTACCTATCTTAATCCTATTTTTAAAAGGAGAGGGGCTCATCGAGGGTATCTCACACGGTTTCTCAGGGTAAGGATTCCTCGCGTTGAAATTAGTTTTGACTAAGTGTATTCGTACAGAAGATGAAAAGGAATTTTCAGAGAGCTTGTCGGAGAATCTCGGACAGACTATCACGCAGGAGATGAATAATATTTCAAATGCGCGCTTCAGTGTAACCGGCTTGTATATCATCAATTTCTGTAACGTTAGCTGATGGGAATCTATGGACTACTTAGATCTTCAGTGAGAGTGTTCAAGTACAAAGTTTGCTGATTGTTTCTCGGAGTCGCCGGGCCGACTATTATCATGAGACCTCTGGATCATCTCAGTTCACTTCTTCACTTCCACTCGCTCGTCGTACGGATTAATGGCTGAGACACCACGTTCCATTGTAATTATCGGAGGTGGCATCATAGGATGCACGACCGCCTACTATATTACTCACCATCCGTCCTATTCCTCGGATACCAAGGTCATCGTTGTTGAGACTTCAGCACATGGAGCGGCTCAAGGGGCGTCTGGAAAAGCTGGAGGTCTTGTAGCACGGTGGGCGTATCCACGGCCTCTGGTAGATGTTTCGTTTGATGAGCATGCACGATTGGCAGAAGTTCATGGTGGGGTCGATAGGTGGGGTTGGCGATATGTTAATTGCGGGGAGTGGGAGGGCCACGGCGAGGAAATAGCAGAAAAATCAATG
Source organism: Termitomyces heimii (assembly GCA_003313675.1). NCBI lineage: Eukaryota > Fungi > Basidiomycota > Agaricomycetes > Agaricales > Lyophyllaceae > Termitomyces > Termitomyces heimii. The sequence continues at coordinate 4,859 of QLON01003319.1, forward strand.
CCGCAGAACGATGACGACTTGGATCAGGGTTCATTGATCGGTCGGCGGAAAAGTTTAGAAAAGACGCTTGGGCTCGGGGACGGAAAGCCAAAAGCGAAGAACGCAGCCTTACCGTTAGATCTCAATTGGATGCATGAGGAACTAACAGACTCCTATTCCCCTATGGCGCCTTACGGAGACACTGCACAAGTCCATCCGTACCTCTTCACTCAAAGTATGCTGGCGCTTGCTCAGGAATGCGGCGCATCATTCCTTCCTAGCACACAAGCCACGGCCATCACTACTTCACCAAATGGTCACGTCACTGGGGTAGATTGCATTGTTACGCACCCTCAGACGTCTTTTGACGACGATACGGAAGCTCACTCTAAAACAAGGAGAGAGAGGATTCACTTGGACGCGACTCATGTCATCCTCGCAGCAGGGGCATGGGCTCCCCATCTCGTCCCTGCTCTACCCCTGACAGGTACGCGTGCACACAGTATCACCATTCACCCTCCTTCCCACTTGCTTCCTATCGCACCTTACGTGCTTTTCACTGAGATTACTTTCCACTCTCCCACTCGTGGATCGGTATCTGCGTGTCCAGAGATCTATGCGCGTCCGGGAACAGATGGTGAAGTTTATGCCTGTGGGCCAGGTGACGATGCACCGCTTCCAGACTCTGTGGACGACGTTATTATTGAGCCTCGTGCCTGTGATAATGTGTGGGAGGAAGTTTGTAGTGTTTCAAGGATTTTGAGAGCAGGTCGTGTAGATCGGCGGCAAGCATGTTTCCTTCCAACTGTATCAGCACAGCGCCATGGACCTATCATTGGCCCAGCGGACACTGTGGCACGGGGATTGGTAGTGGCGGTAGGACATACCTGCTGGGTGGGTATCGCGTTTCGTCTATTCAAAAAATGGCTTGGCTCACAATTTCGTGATTATTTGGCCAAAGGGAATATGCAATGCGCCAGGCACCGCACGAGCAGTTGCAGAATGTGTCATGGACGGCGAGATACGGTGTGCAGACTTGAAGGCTTTCCGTCCCGAATTGTTTTTGTAGGCGTATACGGTTCAGTTCTTCTATCATGATATCATGAGAAGGCTCTCGTCTATGAGTTAAGGCGCTCTGCTGATTCCCAGTTTTACGTTGGCATGCACCAAGCATTAGTGACCAGCTAATGATAAACATCTAGGCAACATATAAAACTTTATAGATCAGTTAGATGACTGAGCCGATATTAGCAGATGGAGCTGAAGCAATTTGGGTGCTATCAAGGACAACGCGCGACTTTGTCGACTTGAGTACGTGTTGAGATGTACGTTTGGGACATTATATACTCTAGAAAGATTCGGAAAAAAAACCGGACTCATCCGGTTCCTTGTTAAATGCAGTCGCAGTAAATAATCCCGTCAAAGTTCAAGCTTTTGTCGCCCGTGCCAACAAACAGCCAAATATGCCAGGGCAGCTCTGCACCAACAGTTTGGGGAAGGGATGAATCCGGAGCGTACGCGCCAAACAGAATCAAACCCGTGGGTGACTAAGGCTTCACGTTAATTTGAACCGGTTCGTTCACTTATACTTTTTTTAAACAATCCAAGATCATCTATCTCGCCCGTTTGATGATCATGATCGTTCTCATTCAACTGAGTTGTCGTTTCTGTCTCTTGAGGAACTTGCCATGCTCTATCCACTCTCGTTATTCACGTTCATGGTGCCCGGCTGTCCGGCAGCCTTCCTACGGAGACAACGGAACTACGCTCCACCTCGTGGCTTTATTTGCGATTGATGCAATATATGTCAAATGGAAATTGGAATGAAGGAGAAAAGTATTTAAAGTGTTTTTCTCCTCGGTCCACGCTCGGTCGGCGCTAGCGTTGAGCCAGGACTTGATCCTCAACGTCCACTGAGCTCAAGCGAATCGCGACTAACCGCTGCGGACACGCGTTGAACCCTGCACAACTTCCTGTCATCGGGGTTTTGTATGTGGCCGATTCTCGGCGGAAGTCACGGTGATACATATAATATAGTACGTACTCGAGACACGTCTCCTTTTCTTCTGGTCCTTCCTCATTTCAACCTTGCTTCTCGCCTCTTTTGACGCTCTCGTGACGCGTATTTTACTCTCCGCCCACTCATTAGATCCTGAAATATCTGTATAACATTACACTCGATCAACCCACTTTGCCGTTTGGCTAACACGATGCAACGACCTTCAATTTTAACTACCTCTGCAGATCCACATGAGTGCGTTTTTTGACTGCTTCACTAGGCTTTGCTCACTGAAGCAAACTCTAGAGTTCTATTCCGCCACTTCAACGTTTTAAAACCTTCACTTCTTCCCGCAGAGATTCCCGCTACAATTGAGCTGCCAGTCCTGCGTGTCCCTCACGCAATACCTGGCACTCCACTTCCCACACATGTCCTTTTCGTCGAGTCCCGCTTGTCCTCCACAGCTCCACTCTTGCTTCCAATCCATTCAGGTTTATATGCTGCTAATTTGCGAGCTGATTTGCCTGTCGTCGAAAATTCCCCTCTCCCCACCATGAACCCCACCACACACTCTCTGAAAGTCCCCGTGATTCACTTCTCTGTCCCCCATCCGCCCACACTTCCCCTACTGTTCCTCTTTGCACTTGGTCTTGAGCCCTCGCCACACACTCAGCTCGCGTACCGTCTCCTCCCACCCTCTGTCGTCGAAGAGTTTCCTAACTCTGCAGCTATGGCCGCTGTTCTTGCACGAGTCGCAGAACTTGAAACCATAGTAGAACGCAATGAAGGCATGTGGAGAAATGTGTTGGCACTTGGGGTCAGCGACAGCAAGATTGTGGAATTGGTGGGAATGGTATGGAGTGTGACGAAAGAGGCAAGAAGAATAAGAGGACGATCACAGGGTGGTACATGAAATTTCTTCGCACGGAAATAGATCTATTTTCCAGTGTGCTCCAACTTGGTTCGAGAACTTGGATATTCATGACTCAGGACATGAGTCGAATGAACATTCGGAAGTTTTTTTCCCTTTTCTTCACATCATTTTTACACTCATAGCGTCCTTCACGTGCCTTTGATCTTTTCTCGACTTTTCTGTCCTGACTAGCTCCTCAAAAGCTCGCTGACGGTTTGTCTTCGTCTAACACTGCGTTGCTTTACCTCTACTTACGCGACTCTAATTACCTCTGTAATCGCCGTATCACCGCCCACATCCACAATTACATACAAATTAATGCTACGACCCTTCACTGTCCTGTTACCTGATCAGACAGAAAATTCTTGGTCGAAAGTTTCGAGTAACCTAGGGGAATTTAGTAAAGTTTGGTCATAGAACCACTAACTCGAAATTGAGAATCTTCCAAATTTGCGAGGACTAGTTCTCCTTGCGTCCTGCTCTTGAACTAAGGGCCTTCAATACCGCGTAAGGTGGAAATTGCCAAAGCTATTTACACGGCAGTATGTTCGTAAGAACAACGGATGCTACGTAATTTATCCTGCCGTGGAGACCATTAAAATTTGAGAGAGGCATCGTTGCGCAGCCCATTAAACAATAGACTTTCTCGAATCTTCCTTCCTATTACTTAGGTGCTTGAGCACAATGAGGTGAATTGGGGAGCAACCTCAGAATTCCCCATCCTAACACATAATCATTACGAAGTCACTCGAAATGGATTGCACGGCAGATCAACCATCCTTTGAATGTCGGAAAGTCTGTTGTAAGCTATTCCGGTTTTGTTCCGGGACTTGGCATAGACTCGGCGGAGAGAGAGCGCAGTGTATCATCTACAACGATGATTGTTGTGTAATTCGAGGTCAATTGATCCAGGTGATCACCATCCCAGAAGTGGTCTATTGATCGCAGGTAAGTGCATCTAAAGCTTAGATAGCACATGTATCACTGATGAGCGAAAGGCTTCTGGACTTGCTTAAGAAGATCATAGCTTCTAGACACTCGTGGACGGGTTGATGGAGAACTGATACTAACGATCCTCCACCCACTGAATGATATCGAAGTCTCGATAGTACTGTTGACGGGTTATCGTCGATCTGATGCTGAAGTTAAATGTTGATTTGTGTTGGCGAGAGTTATGACCAGCATGTGATGAGTCAAGTATTGATAGAAGCACCCTCCGTTTCAAATTTATGATCTTGGCCTGTGAGAGTCTGCTAAAGTCGGAAATCAATTGCACCTAAGTACATAGAGGAATCAGTGTTTTGATACTATACATGGACTTCTTTGATGCCAGCTGGCACTGGTAAGAGCAAGGCACCTGGCGGCCGGAGCCTGAATGGCATTTTTTTGTGTTTCGTGTCGAGTACGAAAGCCATTAAGCAAGCGAGCCGAGCGCTTTAAACCAGCCCGTCAAGACCGATGATGACCTCCTGTCTTCTTCGCATCGCTCAATGACGGAGCGCTCAATGTTTGACCCACGCAGATTAGGTTGAAACTTATGCCTATCATCGGCCACAGCGGGATGATTTCAAGGACTTAATGGGGTGTATCCTGCTATCCACGACGAAGACCTTATTTTTCCACCGAGCTGTGGATATTAGTGTGTGGATATCTATCAACTAGTGCTTTGGGAATCGAATAGTCCATGATGAGAAAGTAACATGGTTTAATGGAGATCCATCATCCAACTGTCAGTCTGCCGTAGTTTTGACAGCATTAGCTGAAATGAGAGATCTCTTCACCTGGAAAAAGCACAAGTGCCTGACGTTTACGTAGGTCAAGAATGTGGCTGGGATAATGACTGATGAGACCCGAAGAAGACCGGGGGAAAGAAGGAAGTACTAAAGACAGCTGATACATCATCTGCTCTCACGTTGTATTTGGAATAAGCCAACCGAGTACACAAATCGATGCATGATATGCAGAAGCGTCGTCTTTGTGACAAGAGGATTCGGATCAGTAGAAGATAAAGAGAACCCACCGTAGCACACGACATTCTACATCAAAAATCGTGGTTGTAACGTAACTTTCGAAATAGTCCATATTTGCACAAGTAATACATATTAAGCCTATACTTATAATGATACTGAATAATGATATACAAAAACAATGCTGTGTGTATGACGACGATGCCGGATGAATGTCAAATGCCAGTATAAAAAATACAAGAAAAGAGAAAGGGCCATAAGAGTTGTCGCAAGGAAAGAGGTGTCTATGTCGAAGAATCCTCTTCACCAAGAACAAGGTCGATACTAGCACCGGTCCCAACAGCGATAGCTGCGAGAAGAATTTGCCAAGCGATGTCAATGACTTCCCAAAGGCCATCATCAAAAATTCCCAGAGCACAAGTATTCTGCCAGAGCCCATGAACCACCGTCGAGTGCTGGAGAATATTTTGGGTGGTAAATTTGCTAGCAATCTGGTACGCGTAAGCTACCACAAGCTTGCGATGCTCGTCGGATGATAGTGGCACCGCGGGAGGGCAGTCGATGGATAACGCAGGAGTGACGATGCCGACGGGCGGTGGCAAGGGCATCAGACTGGACAGGAGTACATCGGTGTTTCTGTTGTAGATGTAGGTTGAGAGACGAGGATAGGTAGACGGGCTAGGAAGGCATAGAGTGCGGACAGGAATCTTGAAAAGTGTTTTGGGCTTGGCAATAATATCTTCAAAAGGTAGGAATGGGGGCAGGCGCGAGCAGTGCATTGCAAGGAAATGAGCATGAACAGGATAAAGGGTGACCTGGCGTTTTGACGTAGGTGCTGATGATTTAGAAGGTGGAGGACCGTAGATGGCAAGCATGTGAGTGGGGTTAAAAGGATCATCGCACTCGAGCTTGATTTCAACCTCAGAAGGAAGTTTGTCAGGCGAGAGAGGTTCAGGCCGCACGCTGGCAAGAGATTTAAGAGCACTTGAAATATAAACAAATCAGACTGAGATCAAAAACATTCATCATAGAAAAACACATACAGAGGGCCAAATAACTCGAATGAGTCGCGAAGGTAGGCTGCAGGAACCTGGTTAAAGGATGATGAGCAGGCAAGAAGGGCCTCCCGCGTAACCTCTTGGTACATTGGACGACCGAGTTTCTTGGGTAGGGCTACAGATACGCTGTTGGAAGAGGAAGGGAAGGATGGGACGTCCGACATAACGACGTCGGGGATAGGTATGGCCGTTATGTTAAACTGAAGTTGTTTGGGCGGTTGCTTGAGGGAGCGGCGCGCAGCCTGCTCAGCCGCGTACTTGTTAGAGTTCAAGTTACCGCGAGCGCGACGACGGTGCGAGAATAAGCGCGATGTCAGAGATTTGGGGAGAATAGACGGAGGAGTGTTCTCCATGTTGCTAACGTGGCGTTTTGCAAAGTTGGGCTGGAAGACCATTGTGGCGTCCGTAGCAAAATCTTGAGGGAGCTGATGAGATCCGGTCGAGGGGTCAGCGTACATTTATACGCCAAATCCGAAAACAGAGGCGTCAATCCAATCGGTAAATTTTCCTGATATGGAAACCATACTGCAAATACCCGTAAATACAGTCTTCAAGGCTTGCCTCAAAAGGAAATAATCGATACCAATCCATCAGTGATCCTCTGCAGAACAATCCTGACCTTGTCTATGCTCGTCAGCGATTGGTCGTCGACCGACGCCGAGTTGCATCTGTTCCCATGTTTACGGCAATGGGTCCTTGTGGAGCATAGAATGGGACAACGGATCGCTTATTGCACTCCTGTCCACTCCAAGACCGGAGAACAAAGATATCGACGAAAACGTGCCACAATGGAAACGGTTCTTCAGAGTAAGGCTATTCAAAAAATCAGAAATCAGATTATCAAGGACATTTGAAGGCCGGAGAACAAAGGCCGTTTAAATAATGTCAGGCACAGTAGGATCCGCAAAGTGACGAAGCGGTTGCCAGTGCAAGTGTCAAGTCAGAGAAGAGCTTCCCATTGAGATGATCGCAACAATTTCAACCTCGTAGACGACAGGAGTAATTTAAAGTAAAGCTTGTTGAAACTCTCGTGCATCAAGGTCACGCAGCTTCGTAGGTCTGCGTCCAAATCATTGCCACCGGCAATCCCGGACCATGTGAGTGGAGGACAAAAGCATGTGTGATCCAAAACAATGGCAAAGACTACTTGAGGCATTGTTGAGCTCTTCATAGGAGATTATCACAAGATAACAAGACGAGAAATTCAGACACGCTTTGTTCAACCTATCTGTTGCGTTCAGTTTACTTATGAGGATGGCTTCATTGTCCTACCGTTGTTGAAAAGCTTTATGCGGCATGTCGCTGAGGCTGTCATCTTGACTCGAACAAGTCGAAACGTTGCCCACGCTAGGACTCATGTATGTTGAAAACATTGTGCGATATAACAATCGACCATGGATCCTTTGGAGAACAACCTCGAATACGATAAGACACCGTGGGCAACAATGTAGGTATTGTCCTGGTCTTCTCTGTACTAGACCTTCTGTTTGCATGAAGCTTAGTATGAGTAACAAGCCACGACAGTCACCCAACCTCTTTTTAACTTGCCTTTGGTTCTCGGTCTGCGTAGGCCTTTGCCTGAGCAGGGTCTGTGATTCAATGTCAAGAATCACACAGTATGATAGTATATACTCACCAAAGCCCTTCCGGGAGAGGTAAACCTAAACGGAAAGATGATTATTATGCTGAGCTATGAATCTAGCTATGCAGCACCCTCGAGGAACCAATGCAAGGTCAAAAAGTCAACAAAGTAAGTACATGATGATAGGAATGCAGCGTATACACGATGCCACCTATTAATCATACGACATCGCTTTGAAAATGACTCACTTGACTTTAGCGAGCCGCCCTCGTGCACCCCTCGTGCAAGTGTTTAACTGGCAGGGAGACACCTTATTCAGACCAATGAACCACGAAAACGCGAGAGCTTCAAGCTGTAAGAGGAATTGTCTGCACACAACTTCTAGATGTGGTGCGCTTGTGGGAATTTTTTCCTTGTTGATCGTCCACAATCATCCGACAAAGGACGAGGGACATCAGAGTTAGGCGACCATGGTCCCTTGTTTAATTGCCGCAGGAGGACAATGCAAGGAATTGTTTGTCACGCGCTCAAACCCTCAAAGATGCCAATTGGTTCGGATCAATCATGATCTCAGAGGTAAATTCTCATATGCACGTGGTGATTTCTCCATTCTACAAAAGATATGATTTTTTGAAATTTTACCCTTTTTTTTCTCCCAGTTTCACTTTCTTGGGAGGTCAATTATACAAGCTTCGCATGGCTGGCCGGAATCAATGAGAATCCCGAGTTTAAAATGACGAAACGAAAATTTTGGCTCAACAGTGGATTTTGTTTCAACCATGCCAAAAGCCAAATGACGTGAACTCAATTAAAAAGTTCTATTGTTATCAACCAAGTGACCCGCGCAACGAAGAAATATCCTCTCGTAGACCTATACCAGGCAATATGATGATGGACGCTGACACTCATACTACGAAGATGTTGTTAAGGACCTACCATACTCATGCTAATTATCATGTCTTGTCTCTGATCAAATCCTTCAAATGCGCAAATGCTCTAGATAACGGAAAAGTACATTTGTGACCACTATCTACAAGGAAAGCTGTAGTCTAAGTGTACCCGTTCTTGTTTACTTCCCTTGAAATCGGTGGCTGTGAAGGGACAATGTACACTGTATGATTATGAGTACATACTTCCCGACATACATACTGAGACCTCTGAGACACACCTACATTCAAGCCTTCAACAAATAATCTGCTGCCATGCCCGCAAAAATGATCCACCCTAAGTCTCCATTGGCCTGTACGAACATGTAAATAGCAGATCTACTCATCAAGGCCAATGGCTTAACATACCTTGAACTTTTGCCAACAATCCGCTGAAACATCTGTTTTCAGAGTGCCGAGCTGCCACAGTAAGTGCGAGGCAGTCCCGCCCACCGTGATGAAATAATACAGGGGACCCTGGTTGTTCAGCTTGCCGGCAAACACGATAGCAGCAACGAATGCTGCAGCGAAAAAGGAAAGGACCGGTTTTACAAAGTTTCCAAAAAGAATGGCAGTAGAGTGATTTCCTGCCTTGATGTCGTCAACCCGATCCTGGATGGATAGAAAATATCAGTCTTTCTGCGACCTCGACCGGGGAGAACTCGAGGTGCGGACCTGACAGGCATAGATGGTGTCGTAAACAAGAGTCCAACTACCCTTTCATTAGCTGTTATGAGAGTTGTTCAATACATCAGCGTACCAAATAGTACCACCCAAGAAAACTGCTGGGAGGATGTGGGTCTTATCCTCTGGAACAAGATGAACCCAAACGACGACAAAGCCCCAGTTCATAGCAAGGCCTGTTGTAGCAAGCTAAGCTTTATCCTCTAGTTCAAAGCAGGATGAGCAATTTACCTAACCATGCTTGCGGCCAGTTTGTATATCGCTTCATCAAAGGATAAAGTCCGCCCAGCGGAAAAATTCCAATGACTCCAACGACGAACCTGTTAAGTTGTCAAAATAATGTCAATAGATATATATATATAGCGATTTGAATTGCTGACTTGAAAAGATCCTCTGTGTAGGCTAGTATTGCTAAGCCGATTAGGACTTCTATGGACAGACAAACAACAGCCTCTTTGACAGAAATAGCACCACATGCTATCGGCCTATTTTTTGTACGTTCTGATCAAGCAAATAATTGGCATATATATCATGGTATCCTATGCAAGATGAGTGAAAGAAGCACCAACCGACTTTGGGCGCAAGTAGCATCAGTACTTGGAACTTTCGGACTCGGTATAGATACACACCTTGAGCATCAAGTTTCCTGTCAAGAATATCGTTGAGGACACATGAAGCGCTGTGAACGAGAGTGCTTGCAAAGATGTAAAAGCAAAAATCAAAGATAAATGCAGTGAGCGGGCGTGATTTGTAATATGATCCCATCGCGAGAGCCCACGCTAGAGATCATCTTCAATATGACGCTCCAAGGAGACAGACCATCATACCGCAGGGCCAGAAAACAAGGTCAATTCCTGCAGGGAACTTGTCCAGACGGTTAAGTTCGAAGAACAGGCGAGCCTTGGATCTAGTGTCCGCAGCTTTTCCTACGTCCGTTGTCTTGCTAGGTGCCATGATGGAATGAGTTTCAGGAGATGGGATGAAGACCAAACAGTCTGGGATCTGAAAGGATTTATAGGCAATGCTTGATGATAAATGTCAAACTTGTGAGTCCGTCGTGATTACCAAATTCAATGGATGGAGGAGACAATGATCAAAGTTTTCTGACCAACGCTGGGATGGGGCTCCACAGGAGTTTCATCGTCTCCACTTCAGGTCGACGGGAAGAGTAGTAGATTGATTGAATGGGCCCAGATTGAATCATGATCCCCATGGAAAAACATGCCATTCGTCTGCAGCTACCGCGGACTATGATACAAGAAATATAGCGCTCCTGTGGAAATCGCGGTGAGAGAAGTCGCCGTTCACCCTTTGGGGCAAGTTGGTTACTGAAGTCCTCACGTAATCAATCACTTACAACGTTGTCAATTAGGGGGTTTGCATTAACATATCTATGCCGAGTGATTTTGTGCAGATGAACAACTGAATGAATTCCTCGTGGCATAATAGTCGACTGAAGCACTCTGTGTCTTTTTTCAATGTAGTGTATTGTATCAATGTATAGCCAGATACCTGGCTCGCTGATACCATCAGAGATATTTGTACCAGAGAAAATATACCTCCTTGGATCAAAGGTATTAGAGCATATTTCGATTGCTGTTCAACAGAAGTTCGTGCGAAGATGTCAATGCTGAGAGAACTGAAAAAGCCCGAGGATGGTACAAATGTAATTCTGCAAGTTTATTCGATAAGTCCAGATGTGACATGGATCCTGGTAGAAAGCTCTGTAGCAAGGGGGAAACCCTGATTGATGAGTTACGAGACTGATCGTGACGAACGAAAAAGTGAATCGGGGGTTGCCGACGCAACTTCAAGTCAACAAGCTCATTTGGCGAGCTAAGCGATTCTAAGGTAGTGAAAATAACCCGATTTGTCTGCAATTTTCTTTCTCTTTACTGTCCAGGATAGGCCGAGGATGTCCAGTCGGAGGGATCTATGTGTACTTCACCCTTTGTGCGATGTATTGAACGTTTGTAGATGTCAACGTGTGGCATGTCTACCTTGGGCGCTGTACAAACCATTCTTTATCATGTCATGGCCATAGCTCTCATTGTGCTCAAAACGAATAAAACATCATGGACTCTACACTTCGAAGTACGTATACGCTATTCTACAATGAATCCGAAAAACTGTGAACCTTCGCTATACATCTCTTCGACGCCTTCAGAAGAAACCTCTGCAAAACGAGCGTTCCTTTTTCCCGTGGCAAACCACGAAGGTGACCAAGGCCGGGGGAGTTCCTGCATGTCGTCTTCTAGCGGCGAAAGTGTCGCATCCGACCTCGTCACCCCTATAACGGCATCAACTTCGAATTCCCATGAGCCGTCTTCGCCATGTCGGAGACTTCGACGGGACAAAACCAAGCCTACAATTGCCTCTTCAGAAAAGCAACCTCAGCCTGTCAGTGGCATTGAGCTAGTTCATGATCCGAGCCTATGCTCGTACGTCCGCATTCGTCATCTCAAGTCTGAAGGTTGCGGAGAGGTTGTTGCGGCGCGGACATTGGACCTACAGTGGATTTCAGGTCGATCCTCCGGGCGAATCGTCGCGCTCAGAGTTTTCGAAAAAAAGAAGATTGAGGAAGGAAATCTGGAGGATACACTGTTCAATGAGCTTGAGGCTTACCGGAGGGTGGAGAAAAGCCGTTCATTGGGAAGAGTTTTTATTATGTGGCCGGATGCATCTTTTGAAACTCTAGATCACGTTGTCTTCCTTATGGTTGGTGATATGATTTAGGTATTGTATGAGCTTACAGGGAATACATAGGATCTTCTTCCTTTTACTTTGTCTGATATCCTAGAGAAGGATCGTGGGAGACGACAGGACTTCAAACGACAATGGATAGCACAGTTGGTGAACCAACATGAATAATCTTCCTATGTGCACTTGAACCCATATTACATACCAGGCTAGAGGAATATCTGCTATTCACGCTCTTGGGCTAATTCACAGGGATATTCGACCAGAGAACATTCTCCTCGATGGGCAATACAACGTTCGTATCAGCGGTTTTGCTCGCGTCTACGTTCATCCAGGTGACGATAAGGTTAGTCCAGACGATTTGAGCTCCAGCGAAATCACAGGTACTTGGCCTTATATGGCCCCTGAAATCATCAAACTCGCTTTAAGACGCCGCAAGATACCCTACTCTACAGCGGTAGATTATTGGGCTTTGGGTTGCATTGTGTACGAGTTGGAGTCGATGACACGAAAGGTTTGTTTATAAGTTAGATGAAGTGTTATCCATTGAATTAAGAAAACTTTTCCTTAGCGCAGACCACTATTTGAAAGATACAGAGACGTCATTCGATATACAGCATATCAGGCTATCAAAGTCCCTTACCCACCACTCGAAGGGATGTCCGAGCATGTGCAGTGGTTGATATATGGGGTTTGTTCATCTTCGTCCGCTACCTCGTAACACCACCGATGAAGAAATTTAGCTAGTTTGTTTTGATCCGGATGAGCGGATGGGAAACACAGAGTTGAGGGGACATCGATACTTCAAGAATGACTCGGGGTATGGCTCCACATCTAATCATGTATTCGATCAGTACTGACACTTCGTCAGCGTGAGTGAGTTCATCAAACTAGGAAGGGGTCGGTATGAGTAGTTTTACTCGAGTCACAAAAGCTTAAACGGTTCTGCATTGTAGCACCTTCAAAGCAGACAATTGATATTCCCTGGGTTGAGATGGACGATGCGACTGCTCGTCGACCTGTCATTTATCACCCTTTGGGTCCTTTGTCTCCCTCAGGTGAGAAAGGGAAGATAGACTTTTCTCAATTCAGATGGAATTATTCTACCGATGTGTCAGTAAAGAAGCGCAAGTCGGAGCTAGTTCTGTTTTCTGGTTGATGTATATATTAAAAAACTTATCTTGGTCGGCGCTCTGGTCGCATACTATAGTTTCAGTAAAATTAAAACCATGAACATAACAACATTGACAATACCTTTGATCTATCGGACTTTTGCAATCAGTATGATAATATCTACGTAAGCCTCCGGTAATCTCACTTTGACGGAAGGTGGGTAGGTGGTGTGGAGAGGTCCCAAACCAGGGTGCTTTCGTCACAAATTGTCACGTTGACTCATCAAGGCGACGCCCGAAGGCAACGGCCGCCGTGAATCCTTTGGGTATGTCGGTAGATTCAGACCTGTCTTGATATGTCCATATGAAGACGTTATTGAGATGTATACTGCCCAACTAGGATTTACAGGTTTTTTGACAGCCGCAATCATCAGTTTCACTTCTCCCGTTGGAGGTTTGAGCAGTGCTAGTGATGGCTGCCGGAGTTCCTTCTTGAACTCCGGTGCGCCTTGGGAAAGGTCCACTCCTTGCTCCGCAGCGTCTGCCTCGCGTAGCATATCCTGTCACCAATCTACTCGATCCCGACTTGACTGGCTTATCCAATGGCTCCGCATTGTTCATTAATACCTTTATCACCTCTTCACGCTTGAAACCTCTCTCATCGCGGCATCCAATTGAATTGAAAAAGCATTCATCCATTGCATCTCGTACAGCATTTCTAAATTGATAAGACCCTTGCAGCCTACAACCGTCGCATTGATATTGCTCTGGCGAGACGCTGTCCAAAAAGGACATACCCGGTCCAACCATAAATGCCTCTGCGCAATTCTCGGATGCTTTGGGCCAACAGTGTGTAATTCAAATTCTCAGATACACTGATGCCCGGAAAGACAGATAGGTGAAACTCAGTGAAATGGTACTATGTACCTTGTTGTCAAAACCTCCCACGAGATCTGGGTCCTTCCTCCCTTCTTTATTGATGCCCAATATCTGAATATCTGATATAACATGTCGTACGGAACCATTCAACGACGTACACACCTCAGCGAACAGACGGAATAAGGGTGACCCGTTATTGGTTTGTAACGGACAAAGTGTAAAAAGGATTGTAGAACCAGACCACGGCAGTCATTACAGCTTGTGAAAGACACATATCTGAATCAATCTACATGATCCAGATATCTGGTTCTATATATACAGTTCCGTGTACATGTCATGTGTGAACTGTTGTAAGCTGCAGGCTTACACAAAGGCATTGCAGACCAGAGTCAAAGAATCAACGATTCCAAAGAAGCTTAAGCTTCAGAGGAAGCTGTCTCTCAGAACTGTCAAAGTTTCAGGCTATAGACTAAAAGTACTCGGAAGGTCGAGGAAAAGTGAAAATTGAGGGAACGCCCCTATGGCGTAAGTTAACCGTAATCATGTCTCAAGACCTGTAACATGCCATCATTTGTATTGCATGGTGGTTCGATATCTTGAACACTGACGGCTACTGCACTGAGAAAAATACTTATCCGTTTTTGAGGGCGTATTGTTTGTTTTTGCTGCATTCATGGATGTGAACTATTCGACATGCAATATGCCAAGAAGTTTCACAGTGATGGGCGCGAATAACACATCTGGAGTTGACTTGCATCCAGATTGGCCGGAATTGTCAAATACAGCAGGATGCGTTCCAATGTCAATTCTTCTGACGTTTCAGTAGATTCTTTTGAACAGAGGTCCGTGCTCGCTGCCATGCCACAACAAGAAACGTCCGCGTCCCCACGAGCCGATTAAATTGTTTGGAAATCAGCTCCCAGCAAATACCGCTATGTTGCATAGCATTGCTTACAATCGATCTATACAATGTTGAAGATCGACCGCGAGTCGTGGAAGTGATCGAAGAAAACTTTTACAGTTTGAATGGATCGACGTCACTGAACGACAGCCTTGAGAGTAGAGAAGAGCATTGACTCTGCCAATCATGCAGGCTTGCCGAGAAGGGGCGCAGACTGGTGTGCCAACTACCGGATCCATATATGCATGGTTCTCTGACCACAAGTGACCATTCCAAACTACAAGCTGGTTTGGAAACATTGTCAGGGTTTGAGGGTGCGGAATCAGCCGTGTGGCTGTGCTAATTGGATTGGGTTGATTTGTAATGTGTGTGCTTGGTTCTCCAGGCGACAACTTCGATTCACTTCTGACCACCACTGTCCACGACGATGTCCAGAACGGGGCCTATCATCCAGGACGGCTATCCCTCATCATCGCCCCCGTCGACGGACAACCAACATGACCCTTTCAGCAATAGCAACGGCCAGCGACGATACTACGACAATGAGTCCGACAACGTTGACTATGGCCGTCGTGATACTTTCGCCTCCGACAGCAGCAACCCCGGCCTCAATGACCAGAATTTCTACGACCAAAACGGCACCTACGATCCTTATCGTAAGCCCAATGTACGACCTTTTCCTCCGTCTCACTTTTGCCTTGCAGCACCTCAAGACACAGATTCAGACGTTGACGTCTATGGACAGAAGTATCCACCCTCTACAGAGTCTATAGGTGCAGCACAGCCTCGCATGGGTCAACCAGACTCGTCAATACCAATGTTTATGGACTACGGCGTTCCAGCCGGCGCCCGCGAGGCATACCCAGCATGGAGTTCAGAACGTCAGATTCCTCTCTCTAAGGAAGAAATAGAGGACATCTTTTTGGATCTCACCCAAAAGTTTGGTTTTCAGAGGGATTCAATGCGAAATATGGTGAGTGCTGCCTGTTGATGCTTTTCATTCGCCACCCGCGAGAACTTTGACCCAATATGGTCCGTTTACGCGTGCCTCGTGTCATGGCTCTGAACCACTTGTCACTGTCAGGGTTGACGGAGATGAGGAACAGATTTTCTTGCACCCAACCGTCTCCGAAGAGGGGGCGAAACAGGGTACTGCGAGACCCCTCTTCCGTTCTTGGCTGTGGAGCGACCTTGGCGGACACATGTGTGACTTTGGCTTTGTAGGCCGCCCGTGCTTTGTAGCCTCGTGCTCAGACACTGGGGTCGGCTACACCGCTTCAACATTCCCTCCTTCTCTTCTCGTATTCTCATTCATCAGTAATGATCTGTGCTGACCATCCTGATAAAGTTCGACTTCCTGATGCAACTCCTCGATAGTCGTGCGTCACGTATGTCACCAAATCAGGCCCTTCTTACCCTTCACGCGGACTACATCGGCGGCCACAATGCTAATTACCGTAAATGGTACTTTGCCGCTCAGCTCGACCTCGACGATGCCATAGGGCATGTACAAAACCCTGGTTTGACCCGTCTCAAGTCGAAGCGCGGTAAAGATAAAAGACCAAGTCATGAAAAATCTCTAAACAACGCCCTTGAGCGCTGGCGACAGGCGATGCACAATATGTCACAGTACGATCGACTACGGCAGATTGCACTCTACCTTCTGTTGTGGGGCGAAGCGGCCCAAGTTCGGTTCGTCCCTGAATGTCTGTGTTTCATCTTTAAGTGCGCGGATGACTACTACCGGTCGTCGGAATGTCAGAACAGGGTTGAACCTGTATCAGAAGGACTTTACTTGAAGAATGTCATTAAGCCGCTATATCGATTTATGCGAGATCAAGGATATGAAGTCCTTGACGGGAAGTTTGTGAGGAAGGAGAAGGATCACGATGAGATTATTGGCTATGACGATGTCAACCAGTTGTTTTGGTATCCTGAGGGGATCGCTCGGATCGTCCTCTCTGACAAGGTGTGTCGCTGCGGGATGTCTTATCCTCCTGAGGTTAACAAGCATGAACAGGCACGGCTTGTGGATCTTCCTCCAGCTCAGAGATGGATGAAGTTCAACCAAGTGGACTGGAATCGAGCCTTTTTTAAAACATACTATGAAAAGCGCTCCTTTGGTCATCTCCTCGTCAACTTCAACCGCATTTGGGTCATTCATGTAGCCATGTACTATTTCTACACGGCTTTCAACTCGCCGTCTATCTATCAGACTAACCCCCCATCACCTGCTTTGAGCTGGAGTGTTACAGCCCTTGGCGGAGCAGTCGCTACGGTAATCATGATTTTTGCAACTCTTGCAGAATTTTCATATATCCCAACAACGTGGAATAACTCATCACACCTCACACGACGCCTTGTTTTCCTTCTCATAACTCTCGGACTCACCTGCGGACCCACTTTTTATGTCGTCATCGCTGAGAATAGTTCAAGCCGTGGTGGCTCGCTCGCATTTATCCTTGGTATCGTTCAATTTTTCATTTCGGTTGTCGCGACGCTGCTTTTTGCCGTCATGCCATCCGGCCGTATGTTCGGTGACCGAGTCGCGGGCAAGTCACGGAAGTATCTCGCCAGCCAAACATTCACGGCCTCATACCCCTCACTAGAGCGTACTCCACGACTTGCATCCATCTTTCTTTGGATCCTCGTCTTCGGCTGCAAGTTTACAGAGTCGTACTTCTTCCTGACATTGTCTTTCCGAGATCCGATACGCGTAATGGTCCATATGAAGGTTCAGGCATGCAATGACAAGTACTTTGGCAATAACCTCTGCACAAACCAGGCTGCGTTCACGCTGACGATTATGTACATTATGGATCTTGTGCTTTTCTTTTTGGACACATTTCTTTGGTACATCATTTGGAACACTGTATACAGCATCGGAAGGTCGTTCAGTCTTGGACTTTCCATTTGGACACCGTGGAAGGATATTTATACCCGTCTTCCGAAGCGGATATATGCAAAATTGTTGGCGACAGGGGATATGGAGGTCAAGTATAAACCCAAGGTGTGTTTGTTATACTCATCCTCGCAACCTAACGTTGACGTCGATCGCAGGTTCTGGTATCGCAAATCTGGAATGCGATCATCATATCTATGTACAGGGAGCACCTGCTCTCTATCGATCATGTCCAGAAATTGCTTTACCACCAGGTAGATACTGGCGCCAGCGGCAGACGATCTCTGCGGGCCCCGCCGTTCTTTATCGCACAGGGTGATAAGACCTTTAAGGGGGAGTTTTTCCCTGCTGGAAGTGAAGCTGAGCGTCGGATATCGTTTTTTGCGCAAAGTTTGACGACGGATATCCCTGCTCCGCTGCCAGTTGATGCTATGCCTACGTTTACGGTGCTGACCCCTCACTACAGTGAGAAGGTGTGTTTCTTTTTCACTTCCTCATAAATCATTTAAACTGGTGTTGATGGGCATCTAGACGCTGCTTTCTCTCCGTGAGATCATTCGTGAGGAGGACCAAAATACTCGCGTCACGCTCCTGGAGTATCTGAAGCAGCTGCACCCTATTGAGTGGGAGAACTTCGTAAAGGATACCAAGATTTTGGCGGAGGAGTCAGCGATGTTCAACGGTCCAAACCCCTTCGCAGGCGATGAAAAAGGCCAGTCGAAGGCTGACGATCTTCCATTTTATTTCATTGGTTTCAAGAGTGCTGCGCCAGAATTCACCCTTCGTACACGAATTTGGGCCTCGCTTCGTGCACAGACCCTCTATCGGACTGTGTCTGGCATGATGAATTACTCCAAAGCGATTAAACTACTCTATCGAGTCGAGAATCCAGAGGTTGTACAGCTCTTTGGCGGTAACACGGATAAGCTTGAGCGTGAGCTCGAACGCATGGCCCGCCGCAAATTCAAGTTTCTGGTGTCTATGCAACGTTATTCCAAGTTCAATAAGGAGGAGCATGAGAATGCCGAATTTTTGTTGCGCGCGTACCCCGATCTCCAGATTGCCTACCTTGAAGAAGAGCCTCCTCGCAAGGAAGGCGGTGATCCCCGCATCTTCTCGTCCCTCATTGACGGTCATAGCGAGTTCATCCCTGAAACAGGACGTCGCCGACCTAAATTCCGCATCGAACTTCCTGGCAATCCTATTCTCGGTGACGGCAAGTCGGATAACCAGAATCACGCGATTATTTTCTACCGTGGAGAATACTTACAACTTATCGACGCCAATCAGGATAACTATCTCGAGGAATGTCTCAAGATTCGCAACATCCTTGGCGAGTTTGAAGAGTACGCTGTGTCTACTCAAAGCCCGTATGCACAGTGGGGACACAAGGATTTCAAGAAACCTCCTGTTGCTATCGTGGGTGCCCGCGAGTATATCTTTTCGGAGAACATTGGCATTCTGGGCGATCTTGCTGCTGGAAAGGAACAGACATTTGGTACTCTCGCGGCGCGTTCGATGGCCTGGATTGGCGGTAAATTGCATTACGGTCACCCAGATTTCTTGAATGGGTTGTACATGAGTACGCGTGGTGGGGTGTCGAAGGCGCAGAAGGGTCTACATCTAAACGAGGATATCTACGCTGGTATGAACGCGTTTGGACGAGGTGCACGAATTAAGCACACAGAGTACTACCAGTGCGGTAAAGGTAGAGATCTAGGCTTTGGGACCATCTTGAACTTCCAGACCAAGATCGGCACGGGAATGGGTGAGCAAATGTTGAGCCGCGAGTATTATTATTTGGGCACGCAACTGCCGATTGACCGGTTTTTAACGTTTTACTACGGTCATCCCGGGTTTCACATCAATAACATGCTTGTGATTCTTTCCGTCCAAATTTTCATCGTCACCCGTAGGTTTTTTTTTCTATATTTTTATTTTGAGGTGATTAAACATTCGTGTAGTTGTATTCTTGGGTACTTTGAATGCACAGCTTGTGATTTGCAAGTACACAGATCAAGGTCAATTCATAGGAGGACAGGCTGGGTGTTACAATCTTGTGCCTGTCTTCGACTGGATAAGGCGCTGTATCATCAGTATTTTCTTGGTGTTCATGATCTCTTTTTTGCCATTGTTCCTTCAGGGTCCGTGCTCCAGTTCCCTGCGCTGTCTATTTGACTCATAATAATTCGGATAGAATTGGTGGAAAGAGGAACAATCAAAGCCATCATCCGTCTTGCAAAACAGTTTGGATCTCTGTCCCCCGTCTTTGAGATCTTTTCGACCCAGATTTACACTCATTCGATTCTCAGTAATTTGACGCTCGGTGGTGCCCGGTACATCGCTACAGGACGTGGATTTGCTACTACGAGGATCTATTTCAACATATTGTTTTCTCGATTCGCGGGACCAGGTATATACCTTGGCATGAGGACACTCATCTCTCTGCTCTATGTCACGTTGACGCTGTGGACACCGTACTTGATCTACTTCTGGATCTCAATAGTTTCGCTATGTCTTGCTCCTTTCCTTTTTAATCCCCACCAGTTCGTTTTCTCCGATTTTATCATCGACTATAGGTATTTGTCGCCTCCATTCCTCTTTGGCAACGGCAACTGATCCTCACTTTTTCCACGGTAGGGAGTTCCTGAGATGGATGTGTCGTGGTAATTCACGTTCTCACAACAACTCGTGGATTGGATATTGCCGACTTTCGCGAACAATGATCACAGGTTACAAAAAGAAGAGGCTTGGTCACCCATCTGAAAAGTTATCTGGTGACGTTCCACGTGCGGGTTGGCGCGCGGTTCTATTTTCTGAGGTTATTTTCCCCGTATTCATGGCGGTGCTGTTCGTTATTGCCTACATGTTCGTCAAATCTTTCCCGGGTTCTAACGGGAAACAACCTCCGAGTCCATTGATCCGTATTGCTGTCATTTCTCTTGGTCCTATCGTTTGGAATGCAGCTGTCCTTCTGACTCTCTTCATTTTCTCCCTTTTTCTCGGTCCTATGCTAGAAGCGACTCTCCCGAACTTCGGAACTGTGATGGCTTTTATCGCTCACGTACTCGGTGCCATTGGGATGATTGGCTTCTTCGAATTTCTTGTGAGTAAAGAAACTTGTGATGTGACTTGAGCATAGATTGTGTCATATTAAATCTTCTTTCCAGTGGTTCCTCGAACTTTGGGATGTATCGCATGCCGTTCTCGGCCTAATAGCCGTGATCGCTATACAGCGCGCGATACACAAAATTCTCATTGCCGTTTTCCTTTCCCGTGAATTCAAACACGATGAAACTAACCGCGCATGGTGGAGTGGTCGGTGGTATGGACGTGGGCTCGGCGCACATGTTATGTCTCAACCTCCTCGCGAATTCCTGGTCAAGATCATCGAGCTGTCTTTGTGGAGCTCTGACCTCCTTCTTGGACATGTGCTCTTGTTCATGCTGACTCCGCCTATTTTGATACCTTATTTTGACCGCTTTCATGCGACTATACTTTGTGGGTTTTATTGACGTTAGACATTTCATCCAGCTAATTCTCATCTCAGTCTGGCTGCGGCCCTCCAAACAAATTCGTGCTCCTCTGTATTCAATCAAACAAAAAAAGCAACGCCGTTGGTTGGTGAGTTCTCGTCGGGTGATTGTGTCTACTACCATGTTGAGATCTGTTGTTTATGAAGGTCGTCAAGTACGGCATCATTTACATCCTTGTCATCGGCCTTTTCATCGTCCTTATCGCATTACGTAAGTCTTTGATGAGTTGGAAATTCTTCCGTCGCGCTCAAGTTGTCCTTCACAGCTGCTGCCTTCCGTACTAGTTTACATCTCGATTGCACACTTTGTCAAAGTTTGTAAGCATTTTAATTTTATGGCTCACCTAGACTTTTCCGTACTATATTGTGAACTTTTGATTCTCGACTCGGTGTCGGACCATTCTCATGGACGCTGCGACGATTACCTTCGAATTGTTCCGGATCACGTTTACAAGGACATTTATACTGTATACCTACAATATGAGGCGTTTGATGGTTTTATCATGGCCGTGTGCTCGAATATAAGGAGTAGTGTCATAAAACACGTTCTTCGATTATACCGGCTATCCACCACAACTTTTGTCGCAGCGCTAAGTAGAACATATGAATGACCACGTGGTTGACCATTGGACGGCCCGGTTCCTGGACTTCTGCCCACGAGGTCTGAAACTTCCCTTCACCTGAGGTCCTTGATTGACATGTCAGTTGTGGGCAATTTTCGGAGCTGGATCCACTCCAACGATTGTTCTCTGATTATTAACATATGACAATAGCGGCTTTCCAGGAAATATAAAAGACTGAGGACTTTGGTAAGGCCTTACGATACTCATGAAGGTTGTTTTCACTGCATCTTTGCTTGCGTTCATCTCTAAAGTTTCCGCTCGAACATTTACGGTACTTTACTTCGAATAACGGTCATGTCTTTCACTAATTCACCCGTCGTCAAGGTCTACAATGCTTGTCCTTTTACCATCTGGTAGGTCCCGCGATGGTCTAGATTCTTTCATTTCACAAATTGCTCTAAATAGGCCTGCGGTAAGGTATCTTCTTTGACTTCGTCAATCTGCTTGATTTTTTCCAGATTTTCACTGATCTGAATGTGGCTCCGAACGTCCCGAGCCAAGCAACGGGGTATGCGCGTCCTCATGTCGGTTTCATCTATTATCTGACTCCAGCCTATAGTTGGGAGGCCCCCGAATGGAACGCGGTGAGCTTTTCCGTCCCAGATAATTGGAAGGCTGGGAGGATATGGGTATGACCTTCCTTTGATGTTAGTGATTCCACTCATTAATCAACAGGCTCGGCGTAACTGCGACTTTTCCGTGAACCCTGGTCCTAATTCTTGCCTTGATGGAGGCTGCAATGGGGGTCTTCTCTGCGATCCGCACACAGGAACCGTAAGTTGTTGCTTTTTCATTATTAATTCTCGCTTGCGATTGATAAGATCGTTGTAACGACAGGGCGTTCCTCCAGCTACAGTCGCGGAGTTTACTTTGCAAGGAGATGGAAACAAAGACTTTTATGATGGTGATATATTCCAAAAGTATTTTTGTATAGCAGATCTCATCAGACCTTCAGTCTCCCTTGTTGACGGATATAATCTTCCTATGAGAATTACCAACAATAAAGGTTGTCCTATCGCTGACTGCCCTGTGGACCTTGGACCAAATTGTTCGTTCATTTCTTAAGTCGCCGAATATCATTCTAATACGTACGCAGGTCCGGCATCTTTGAAGGGCCCATTTGATTCCACTGGTTTTCCTGTCGGCTGCAAGAGTGCCTGTGTAGCTAACCTTGATGGGGACCAAGGTTTGCATTACAAATCAAATGCAATTCGCTGCTAATTCTTTTGATGTCTAGCAAACTCTGCCAACTGCTGTTCTGGTTCGCACAACACTCCTGCTACCTGTCCCTCCTCTGGTAAATTATCTAGTTCTGTACTTTTCTCGCTCTACCTCACTTGGCGCAAGGTGTGGCCTTCTACTCGTATTTCAAAGGGAACTGCCCCAATTCCTATGCTTACGCATTTGACGAGTCAAGCGGGACAGCATTGTGGACCTGTGATTCGTCCCTTGCAGCCGATTACACAGTCACCTTCTGCCCCTGATTGTTACCGGATGCGGAGAAAGAACAACCTTCAGTTTTGCTAATGTTTCAAATAAGAATCATGATCATCATTCTAGTAACATACTACGGAAGGTGACTTGTTGAATCTCAATTAATATCTTGACGACCATGAGAATCAATTTATTACTGTTCAAGATGGCAGGCCGCAAAGCAAACAATAGAATGTTATAATTGCGATACCTACCCACGCTAACTACTCGCTAAGGTCGTTACAACATGGGTGCGTCTCAGGCAACCTAGTGAGAGGATAATCTTTCAAGTTTTTATCGCTGTTTTGATCTTAAAGTTAACTCGGGCGGACTTATTTCTCTGCGGATGTAGTGATCTAGTGACCCAGAGTCCGCAGTACATCACCGGCCTGTTGGAGTGATTATCATGAATTGGAAACCCTCACAAAGCCTATCAACCTTGAGACACGGCTTGCTGGTTCTCACTCTCATGTGGTACGCAACGTCACAATTTCTATTAGTAGCTAAAAATTTTATTACGATTGGTCTATGTGGGATTCCGTCGTGAGTGTTTTGTTCCGCGCCGAACAACTATCTTTAGAGGTCTCAACGCAACTACAATCAGAGGAGCTGATACAGTTTCAGCACGATTCGGAACATCGACATAAAATCAAATGGATATAACTGAGGGTAAGTATATAAAAACCGTTGTTCTCGCATTGCATTGGGTCCCTACAGCTAAAGCATAATTATGACCTCGTTCCTCGTGGCTTTGTCCCTTGCTCTCAGCGCAAGTGCTCGTACCTTGACGGTCTGGCCATTTCCAATTACTTGATCAAATACTGACTGAACCACTAAATCATTCAGGTGACCAACGCTTGTCCATTTACCATCTGGTAAGCCCTAGACTTTCCAAGAAGTTTTACCTCTGAACAAACAGAATATATAGGCCTGCAGTATGACCCTCTTTCTTGAAGG
>QLON01003322.1:0-11075 GCA_003313675.1 Termitomyces heimii
TGGAGTATCTGATGAGGGATTTTAGGGAGAGGGGAGTATCGTGGAGGGCGACGATAGGGACCGACAACCAGGCGAACCTATTAGCAATTCAAGACTCGGGACCAGGAACTGGACATTACCTTATCGATTGGGTACTCGAGGTACGTAAGGTCAAAGGAAGTTTCTTGCGGAAGGCACTGAACCAAGTCCAAAGCAGTATAATGATGCGGCACAAGAAAGCATGGCGAACGACGGCGGTGACATGCATCAGACGGAAAAAATTGTGTCCATGCTCGCAGCGCTGCCTAGGAAGAACGCATCACTACTCAACCGATTGCGCACGGGACATTGTAGCGGTTTGGGTTCCCGCTATAGCAATAACCAGCAGTTCAGAACCTAGTCCACTCTGCGTAACGGGTCACAGATAGTAACGCCGTTTGTTCGAATAGGATAGTCCAACTGGTTCGTCGCGTGCAATTCCGACGGGTTCCATTTTAGGCAAAACGTTACAAACCACAGTCATTGAACCAGTACCCGTACCGCTTCAAAAAGGCAGACTCACCCGTCTGTGTGGCCTGCAGGGAGGTCGCCGAGACAGTGAAGCACTATTGACGAATGCTGAGCATACGCACATCTCAAAGCGGCGCTGTATAAATGGAAGCCAGCCTTCCTCTTCTTATAGCTAGTACTGTTAGTCGCCCAAATGAACACCATCGGCCCCTACATCCGTCCATTGCTACCATTGTCCACTATCATTGTCTCATCTCATTACACCCTCTCGACTCTTCACCCATATCACACCGGCCACCTATGTGGCCCTCCATTGTCATCAAATACGTATATATACGGACACTACGCTATGAATACCCTCAGTCAATTAAGTATTGAACTGAGGGTAAGCAAACATTTCTATAGGATCAATTCAACACGTACTTAAACTACCTCGCAGACTATCAACTTACTTATATCCTGTCAGTGTCTCCCGAGTATCTAGTTCTAACAAGTGCTACAGCCGTGACTAGGATCCACTTGTCCCCAAAGTCACAAAGATGTAAGTATTCGACAAGAACGACTGATGATACTGAAATCATGGGTTCCTGTAGCACTTGTGGAGTGCCACAAGCTATAGAATATCGAGAGGATGTAAAAAAGCTTGCTCTCCAGGTCTTTGCCTGTTTATTCATATACCTGATAATTCATCACATTGCCCATGTCTATCCTGAAACAGATTCGAAGGCATAGTTTTCTACCAGAACCTGAGTTTTCAACAAATTCGTGTATATTTCTCAGCTGCCGTTAACAGCTTGTGTGTCCGACGTCTTTGTTAGCACCCTATGGAAAATCGCTTCAGTTTCCTCGCACATTTATGAATACAATCCTTTTACCAAAATCATCTGGGCGCTCTGGAGGTACCTAAACGCATCGGTCAAGTAAAGCTGTGCAGCAATTTCCAATGCTACTGTCGATGTTTCCACCTTCTTGAGCGATTCGATTTTCTCTTTCTGCGAGGTCAAGCTTGAAAATGGTAAATAAAACTTTATATATGATAATTATAGAAAGTCCTGAACCTTTCATAAATGTTCATCAAGAACATTATCTGCGAACCCTTAAAATATTGTTCATTGCTGCCAATAGTCATCATTGCACTCCCAATTAAGTCCTCAGCCATGACTATGAGGTTTACTGTAGGTTGATCTTTTTTGAAGGCGGGAGAGGTAAGAATGAACGCGCTGGGTTGTCCGTGTGCTTCATCTGATGGAAAGGTGAGTTTAAAAGTTCCATCTTTGAAAAGCAGTCAAAAACTTCATTTTGCAAGGTGTGGACAAAAATAATTACCTTCAAGCTGGTCAATGTTGATTTGTCGATTGGGTATCTCCTTGAAAAGAAAATCATCCTAAGCGCCTCTTCACAATATTTGAAATGGCTCCACCGTACCTTGTCTTCGTCTGTGTCACAAGAACGTACCATAGAAGACCATTCAATTGATGTTATGCCTTGTATTCTAAGAAGGCGTTGATGGCGCTCCTTGAGCCTTGCGACATGAATAGTTGTTACTAGTGAATTCTTGAGTAATGAAGGGTTAGATGACATACTCCTCATAGCGGGCGATCAAAATATCTGCGGCTTCTCGGTCTCCACTTTCACGCAATTTCTGAATTGCGATGTCTGCTCTTTGTTGAGCTACCCACAGCTTAGCAGAGGCACTTGGCTGAGACCTCTGAACGTATGAGATCGGTATCGACATTGTTGTTGGTATCAATTGAAGAGGGATGGAGTACTTCATCAACCTTCGATGACAGGTATTATAAGAGATGTTCATTTTCCATTTTGAAAGGAGAACAATAACGATAGATTGATGATTGTTATTCTTTAGTCGACAATCTTTGCAGCAACACAGCATCTCAGAGACCGTCGTAGTAAGCACAAGGTGTAACGAGCATGTCGTAACGTGTTGGAGCATACTCTCACGTTGAGGACAAGGGTAACAAAGACGTGTGATCTGTCATGTACATCAGTAGGTCCATGTCACACAGAGGAAATACTTCCGACAAATTGGGTACAAGGTGACCAGATAACCATATGATTGTCGAAAAAGGCAGAAGTGGGATGAAGGACAAGAGAGTGTTGTTTTTGGTATTCGGTGACGTACGGAGTCCAACTCAGGCAGGCTCATACTTGCTTAATTGTTTGTGATGCGGTCACCAGTTGGTTGCCCATGGGGTACATTACCAGACGAGAGACCACATCATAAGGGAGTGCCAACAATACGAAACACATAAGGATATACTCAGGGAAGTCGATGAAAACCTCGACATAGAAAACCTCCTCGGATCGAGGGAGGGTTTAAGAGCAATGGCGAAATTCCTGAGTAAAACGGGTGCTTTCACAAAAACGGGAAAAACACACAGAAACGCGAGCAAACCAACCGCCGACGACGAGGAGAACGAAAGGGAGGGAATAGGCTGGGAAGAAGAAGACGAAGAAAGGGGGAGCACATGAGAGGATGAAGACGAGAGGTCAGAGGAGGAAAGTGGCGAAAGATAAGGAGGTAGGATGGGGGGAAGGAAGCAGGAAAGGTCGGAAAAGAAAAAAAAGACAAAAATGTGGACGAAGGAAGGATTCGCCGATACAACGGGACACACAGTGTCCGAGGTGCAGGATAGGAGTAGGGAAAGCGGGTGAAGAAAGAGGAAAGAACACTGGATGAAGACCGAAACAGCAGAGTAACTGACGGCCGACATCATGCACACCCCTACCAATACGCACGGCGACAGACCTAACTATTCAACACGACAACAAAACGCAGACAGGCGATGTTTGGATCGAAACATCAAAAAGTAAAAAGAGAGATAGGATAAGACAACATATGTAAACCAGGAGCGGCGAGACAGCTGCCCCCGCTTCTTAGCTCAGTACAGTAGCTTGCCGGCGGTTAAATTTTATTTATTCATTCTTTCATTCTTACTTCTGCATAAAACGGTCAAAAGACTCCGCGATTGGTTTTCCAGAAGTAAATGACACGTACCTCCATTTCGTGGGTCAATCGGTCTCGCGATCACGCCCACAAGGATCAACACCGTTGCCAAGTGGTCTATTTTCTCATTGTGATGAGTAATCTGAACCGCATTTTCCTATCAACGCACATGTGCCACTCGGAGAATGATCCTTCCGAGTTGTCATTCATCAATGCTCCATGGCGTGCATCCATTGAATCAAAATACGTCCGCAACGTCCGCAAGGAATTGTACACTGCAAACCGGCAATGAGAGCAAATTGGTTTTGTTTTAGCGTTAGCAAACCGTGATAGGGTGTCCAAGACAAGAACATAATGCACCGCAAATCCAGCCAGGCACTTTATTCTGTATGAAGTGAATAAAGAGTTGTAGAATTAGTGATCCGGTTTTCTATTACAATGGCTGCTGCCAGTAAAGTAGATCGTTGTTTTACTATTATTCATCATCTCGCTCCATGTGCTAAATTCATTATTGAAGGGTAAGATGGAATTTGCATGCAGAAGCTATGGAAACGAGTATTTCGGCCTACCATAATGTTCGGCAGCTCTAAGGCCTGGCTAAAAGTAACTAGATGTGGACTTGCTAGAAAACAGCTTTTTTTGTTGATTGACGGCTTTCAAAATGATTGAAAAACGGTAATCATTATGTGCCCGCGCGATTCTGCTCCAAGCAATACTTTGTGCCTGTGTTGCATGTTACGGCTGAACCGTACATGTCCTTAAAAAGTATGAATGACCCAATGCCTCACACTCGGACATAGTTACAAGATAGGGAAGCCGTTTCTGCGAAATACCAATATAGAGAAAAGCCTCTCTCAAAGACCATACGACCAGCCCCAAGATTCAATTTAGCATCATGCATTATCATATATTCATAGTCTTGTAACTTGGACATATCCTGAAACATTGTTATAGTATGATTAATGGCGTGGCTTTATGGTGCCAGAGGTATAGCGGGTATACCACGCGCCATACGGATCAACTGCTTGCTCCAATGTATCGTGGAATCAAAAATTCCAAGTCGATTGCCAGCACGAATAAACGGTGAACGTAATTTCCTGCTCTTAAGCTCCGAAGTAATTGTGTCAAAACGAGACACTACTTCAGACATCTGCGGCCGTTTCATCGATTCACCATATCGGTGACGAGCTCGCGGAGGAATTCAAAACCTTGCGGCGGAGGTCTGGTAGTAACCCCGTCTAGCCCTTGCTTGTCTATTAGACGTGCAAAGTCAAAAGGGTATGATACCCTGTCTCAGAAAGTTTCCAAGACAGTAGACATCTACGGCAAATGGATCACAAGGAGGAGGGCTGGGTATCAAATGCTCTGGGACAGCCTTGTCCCCACCCCACGGAGGCTGCTTCAAGAAAGGAGCATCTTGGGGTTGATAGATCTTGACAGGCCGAAGTCAATGAAGTAGTACTTGACTGGTTTGATGGTGCGGGAAAATGGTGTCGTCACCATTCCACTATAATCTCGCTTCATGATTCTGTTTGCCGGGTGAGGCGGAGAGTCGTACAGACTTAGAGAATCCGCCAGGATATTGTAATTTGCAATCTCTAGTTATGGAAGGAGTCAGGACTGTGCGTAATGCTACACTAGAAGCATACCCGTGAAGTATGTTGCTCGCATGTAAGTAATGTAAACCCTAGATTGCTGCATGAGATAATTAACACGAATTAAAGTCCCAAGAAGAACCTCGAATATCTGCTTGCAAAACCCGACAGCCTCACCGATGGTTTCAAATGGAGGGGAATCGACTTGGAGAAGGAGCGGCATAACTATGAATGCTATGCGAGAACCTTCAGGTGGATCGATGACATCCAAAATGGGTACGCAGTGGTTCCGTGAATCTGAAGCACATGTACCAGACGAGAGGTATCTGGCAATAAGTATCTCATTCGCATTCTTGTCAAGGTCGACACGTTTCAAGACCACTACTGCACCGTCGGCGTTGGTTGCGTCCAGGGCTTGACTATAGAAGGCGTCAACGAAACAGAATTGCTCGTAGCAGGCGGAACTCACAGGTATATGATGTCCATCTTCACATTTTCCAGGGTCTTTGGCGGTATTGAACCACGATGGCACCCATTCTGGATCGTATCGTTTTCTGAGGTGTACCCGCGTTCTTTTAAAAAGTTGTAGTGGTCGCGCCAGACAACTTCAACATCGCTGAGCTCCTCTGCATTGTATTTTCCGAGCACAGGGAGACTGGTCTTCGGTGATAGTTTAGGAAAGAGACAAAAACTGGAATTTCTGATTTACCTCCATCAACGGTTGCCATTGTAATGGAAGAATTCGATTATTGTCCAAATACAGAAAGTACACATGGCAAGCGCTGACAAGCGTGGGTACATATTCGCATTAGCCGAGCACGGGATCGAGATTATCACCTTGGTAATGGTAAGTTACGTCTAGTTTTGACCACAGAAAGTGGGCAATTGTTCCTATTTAGGTTTCCATCTCTATGAACTGCATTGAAAAGGCAAGGAAGATATGATAACGAATTGACATACGACCCTCAATTTCTGCCCGAGTATCGATACCAACATTTTCCTTATGGAGGCCTTCAACATCGCCGTGGGAGTATCCAAAACTATTAGCTGCGTCACGGGTGCTTGTACACTAGGTGTATACTGAAAGAACGAGCCCTGCAAAATTAATACCCATCTGGATGCTTCAAAGACGCAACTGATGACTGCATTCAAGGATCTTGCAGAATTTGCCGACATTCTAGAACAGAGCGAATACAAAAAACTTGAAACAGACTGTAATGAGTAAACCAATTGTTTCGAATTTTCGTATGGACGCGCAGTCTCATCTATCTATGATGTGAAGGCTCAGAAACAAATATACTACCAATTCAGCGGCCGTCCAAGTTACGACGGCGAATTATTTCGTTAGGAAGAAAAACTTTAGGGACTTACTTAAGGATGCCTAAACTTTGGATGAGAACACTTACAAAATAATCTTAAAGATAAGAGTAAGCACACACGTCGCTCCTCATACACTCGATCTGAGTGGCTACAGGGATATCTGCAGCTACCAAATCAAAGAATGCTGAACGCCAGAGAATGAAGCAGTGCGAAGATTCAAATGGTGGTAATTTTGCATCAGATCAGTTGAACAATGACCGAGGTATGTTGTGGAAGGTTCCTTTTACGATCCTTGTCAACAATGGTTTCACTACAGAGCAAGAGTCACATCCACAAAACCCATTCTCCGACGAAGCGAGTGTCGAATGGCAACGTCGTAAACCGAGCGCTTAACGTTTAACCTAGAAGTGAAAATCTCCTTTTATGTTCAGAAGTCAACAAAGATTGCGAGGTTCCTTTATGTTATACACAATATCTTACATCATTTCGATATATCCAAATCAGTCCCTGCCGTACATTTTCCTTCTAATAAAGGAGGAGGGCACGTGTAATGAGAGATAGAGCAGTGTGTCTGATCATCATTACATCCTCAAGGACCAATTAGGTATGGCAGAAGATGACACTTCCAGCATATACGAGAATGTTAAAACTTTCATAAACTCTGGATCATTGTGTCGTGACGAATTTTCTGCTTCTTTTAAGCCTTTCTTTGAAGTTGAGAGCACAAGCCATCAGACGTGTTCACCATTCTCCACATCAAACTGCTTCAAGGCCATTGAATGAGCGTAGAGCTCATGCGAGCACCTAGGACCCAATCTTATCGTTGCATCTATGGGATTTCCGAGTTATACGGCGGCTGGGATGTTGTAGGGGAGCAAGAATTTGTAACAGACTCCGACATAATTTTTGATATTAAATTCCATTCGATGTAGTGTATTCAGATAAGCTATCACCTGTGCATTTACTCGCTTAGACTTTGATTTATGATTTCAGCGTCCTCTCTCCAACTTGACAACCAGCGACCGATGTATATACAAGTAACTGAAACGCAGCCTCAACTCCTGGGTTATACGTGGATGGCACAGCGAGATACTTTCCAGCAGCCAGCGTGAGTTGTGGCGTAGCTACACCTGATATGGCATCATTGTAAGCACCCGACGTTGTAATATGGCGCCGAAGAGTTCCATCAGGAGACGCCGGGAAGATCGTGACGTTAAGTGACGTTGCAGTGAACGGACGGATAAGCTGTAGACGGATTCTGTGCCGATTATAGACCATTAATGTTGCATATGATCAACCTTGAAATGAGCTTACTTGAATTGAGTCAAGACAGGTATGTCTATCTCAAAGATAGGGTTTTTCGAGTACCTCTCCGACGTTGGCCCGCCTCCCGCTGAGTCCCTGGTCCTGAATACAAATCCATTCATACGAGATAGCATTAATCATCCAAGACTACACATACCATGCACCCCGTACGACTCTCTCGTACATACCTGCGCCTTCTTGAGGAATTGGTCGCAAATCAAATGCAAGGGAGCTTTCAATTCTTAGGGTAAAGGAACCCATATAATGTGGCTCGAATGCAGACAAGATAATAGTAGAGTCACCAGCTGGAGCAATTTGTGAGACTAGGGTATGGATGATTGACTAATGTACTTACGCGATACCTCCTTTCTTACTCGGGCCATGCCATAACTATAGGCTCCAGAGCTAGCTAAGAGTTCGTTCTCAACCAATCTATCGCTGATCAATAACATCCGACAGAGCATGAACATACGACATACTCATCAATCCTTCCACCTTGTGAGTAGACCAAGGATATATTGACGGGCGTATCTCTACTAGTGTGTAAAGTGAGGGTCACTTTAGCCTTGCTTCTACCATTCAACGTTGCAGAACTATGCTGCGGACGTATCTGCAGATGATATTGCGGGTTCAGCATAAACGTCGGGTAGGTGCAATTTCCACCGGCATTCTTGCTTGTGAAAATACCCTCGATCTCATAGAAGGTCAATTTTCTTAGGAACAAAGAAAGTGACGAGGAAAACCTTACCTTTTTGGTGAAAGGCGGCGATGAGGGTGTCTCGTCCCAGGAGATATCAAAATTTGAGGTAGCATAGGCCGACAGAGTGTGACCAACTTCTATTCCATCTCCGTCATAAGATGCGAAGATCGACAAAGCACCTGAAGACATGGAAGAGAGTACTTTCGTTCGGACCTAGACAAAGGTATGAATTGCAATAGTAGATACAGATTTAAGAAAAATTACCAAGACATGTGTACTATTTGTGTAAGTACCCTTAGAGAAAATCATGATCAGATATGTTTTCAAAAGTAGACAAGGCATTTTTACCTTGGTGGCAATTGTGGTTTGATCGGTAAAGTTAGACCTTCCCTCCACATCGTCTTCCAGTTGCACCTTCAGCGAAATATAATCCGAGATGCGACTCGAATCAGTTACATGGCGCGTGAGAAGGACCCAAATTTCCTCTTCTACTCCAGGATCACGATTCACAAACAAGAGAGACACATGCCTAATTGCTGCTGTGTAATGTCAGCACAAAGAATGTGAAAGATGATTGGCCAAAACTAACTTTCATCGTCTTGACTCTTCCGTTTCCACATGCTGTACTTTGTGATCAGTGTAAAGAAGAATTGGAACGAGATCTCTCCACCTATGGAATGTCAGTTGATTTTCCCATTGAGAGGGATCCCAACTCAAGTAGATGCCATCGAAAACATTCAACACATCTAACCAAGGCACCCGTAACGCTATCGAATAAGTTTAATAACTCTTGCTGATCATTTATATAGGAAGCGCACCCCTTGGTTCCTGAGCCTGCTTTTTGTGACTTGGATTTACCCAAGTATCAAGAATCGTCAATATTCGGCCATCATTGCTTTCATCGACGCCTATAGTCGATTCATCCCAGGTGTAAGACTCAGTCAGTAAGTAGTACCAGGACAAGGTATATACCGATTACAGCGTAACTGTGCGAAGATAAAAGTTCGACGTCTTCCCAGGTGACATGAGGATTGGTTCCCGTGCCAAGCGTCAGCATGCATTTACCTAGACGGACATTATTCAATGGAGTAAATTCTCTCGTATATACATTGTACCTACCACGAGTAAAACCTTTAACAACCCTCTCCCAAGTTTTCTCGCGCTCGAAGTTAGATCTGATCAACGCAAAAAATGAGAGTCCATATTTGATTGAAAATAGAACGAAACGTACCTTTTGATTTCAATATGCTCTGGGATCCAACCAGCAATTGCACTAGCATGAATTATCGATGACAAGTCGGTAAGTCACGATATTCGAACGTACTGCAGATCAATGCTCGAATTCCTACGTCGTCATCGTGAAGAACAGTTGAATGAATGATAATGGACACGACTCAACGATCCTGGGAAATCGTATCCTCCCATGAGTTTCATATACTGGATGGACGAATTGATAAGTCCAGTTCAATTAAGTGGAAAGAGCGACGTGCCCCTTTCTCCAGGATACTGGGCCACAAGGTTGCTTTGGAAGTAGGGTCACTCCTCGTCGGAAGCACTGACATGCACATGAGCGTGCCGTCAACAGGGTGATAAGGCAGTCGGTCGTCGATTACTATTAAACTTATAAAACTGTTGGCCGTTTATTTATCATGTTCAGCTCACCAATCTGTCAAGGCATCATGAGCGCCAGTTCAAAATGAATGAAGAATACGCACACGTCTCCATCCACCATTGAATAAGACCTTGATATCGTACCTACCATCAGATTGTAATATCCCGCTGCTTTCGGTAGTCAATCCTCGTCTAATATCACAATACACGGCATCACGAGCAAGCTTGACGGTGAAGTGATGAGAACATAGGCACATAGACTAGCTCAATACCTACGTTCGAGTTGAATCGGCGTGAGTGTTCCAAACAAACGGAGATAGATGCACAGACAGAACAGTCGGTTACAACGTGCTGTAGTATTTCTTGAGGCAGGATCTTATGTTTGCCATGGACAGTACGTATGGGTGGAACGTGACGCCACACAGGAGATACTTTGGCTTGTTCTGGGGACAACTTTGGTAGGCCGTCAGGGTCTCTGAATATATGTTTCATCCTGTTTTAAAACGGAAAATGATGAACAACGAACTCATAGGGAACTTGAATGATCTTGGACACGGGTCGATCCCATAGAGGAAAGTACAATCCATTGATTAAACTACCTTTCTTGAGCACGAATGATTGCTCCTCTGAGTCAAGCAAACCATATTTCACATCGGAAATCCGTGCAATGCAGGAAAAAATTCACGTACGCGCAGAGAAGTGGTCAATACCAACCGGCGTCAAAGTTGTAGATGCATTTACAGAAGATTTGGCGCCATGCGGGTTCAAGGTCTTTCGTTTATCCATGAATGCCTTGATCTTCTCTGCTCGCTCCAACGCCTTGGCAGCATTCGCTTTCCACTTTGCCGCTTGCACCGGCGCATCATCACTGTCAATGCGGCTAAGATGGAGATATAGTTCGGCAGATTTCACGTAGAGACGAAAAGCGACATCATATTCGCGCGATAACTCTGACTTGGCAGCTTTAGAATAAGTCAGCTGGAGACTTATCAGAACTGGTGACAGTAGGAAGAAAGAAACCGTACCTCTGCTTCCTGGCCAACGGAACGATTGGCCGTGCTCATGAGACGTGCATGTGTAGAGAGCTCTG